>OZ024825.1:69215174-69356668 GCA_964016985.1 Anodontia alba | reverse complement strand
ATTATTTAATTTTTAATGTGAATTTGCTTTCTTAATGTGTTTGTTCAAGTTTTGGTGCCTGATGTATTTATTGGTACTTTTGAATAATTAAATTATGTGGTGTTGAGAAATGTATGAATTGTATTGTTTTTTTTTTGTTTGTTTTTTTTCAGTTTTCTTGTCTGATTTTTTTATGTATTTAATTGTGTTTTATATTCAAATTACCTAGTGTTGAGAACTGTATAGCTTGTCACTAGACTGTATGTAGGAGCCAGAATTCAAAACTCAAACTAAAACCCCGTTTATATGCATTAAGTTTACCCCTAGGGGTATATTTACCCCTAGGGGTAAATATTTGCCCCACCTTGTTAAATACCCCTAGGGGTAAACGGTTGCGTTTATATGTGTTTTAGGAAGAAGGGACAAATATTTTTCTTTTTATTTAAAAGCCTATCTATCTATAATAGCAGCACTGTTTCTTTAACCTTAACCACTCACTGAGAATGTTTAGCAGATGACAAATTGATAATATTTTTCTTAGTTTCCCAGAGATCTAGATTTGACATTTCATGCAAATTGTCTCCATTGCAGACAATCTGCATAAGATATCAAATCCTGTATCCTGTGAAAAATAACAAAAAAAAAAAAAACAATCAAAATGTCGTCTGCTGAAAATTTTACCCAGGTGCTTAGTGTTAATCTGCATTATTGAATTATATGAGAAAGCTTCATAGGCAATTTGCTACAATGAGAAGGGAAAGAAAGTTTTGGTGAAAGAAAAGTATTATTTGGTGGTCAGTAATATAATAATCCCTACTTTACTTCCGTAAACAAAGCAATTATGCCACCACAGTGTACATGTATTGATGGGGGTGGTTGGGTGAGGCGAAGGTGTCCTGTAGCTTTTGTCACCCCCCCCCCCCTACACCCCCCTTCATCTTCTCTAATATTTCTTCTATCTCTTTTCTCCCTTTCTGAAGAAGACAACACAAAATAACCCACAAGGGTTGACGTGTCGTTAAACCCCAACACAACCAATGTACATATTGTGCACATGTACATAGATATGTTCATCAGCCTGCAGGCTGACTCCATTATCATTTGAGGCACTCCAAATAGAAACTGACCTTATGGCATATGCGAACAGGGTGCACTCAGGTCAGCTTGTGCAACTGCTGGGTCTGTGAAACAAATGTAGACCCTGATTATGCCCAGATGTGCAGGCCCCTCTGTGTGTATGCAGGTCACATATGTAATAAAGTTAGTTTCGATTTGGAGTAACATATTTACATTTTTCCGGTCATCAGCTATGTGCTCCAGATGTGAAACAAGCATTGATCAACAGAACTAAATGGTAATAATCAAGAAAAGAGATAACAATAATACATAAAAAATAATTATTTGACATCGCTTTTTATAATACAGGTCAGACTGTATGAAAATGTTGAATGTTAATTGGCATAGGACCAGAAACGGGGACTAACATGGAACTCACTTCTGGTGACAAGCTCATAGATCTGCACAGTCTGGTCAGGGTATTTCCTACTTACAGATGGGATTCTACATATAAAGATGGTCATTGGTAATGACTGTCCATTATCATTGCAATCCACTTGCAGTGCTAGTGGCTGTACTCAAGTGATTGTCACATACTGATCTGTTGAAATGCAGTGTGTGAGTACCTACGACCATAATCAATCTGCAGAGATTGTTGAACAGATACACAGTCTGATCTGGTACCATTTTTTATATCTGACATTTCTGTAGCCTGGTAATTTTTGTTCAGTCCTTAACCTTTACCACTCTCTGGGCTAAATTAACAGATGCCAAATTGGTAGTATTTCCCTGTTGTTGTTTTTTTTTGTTTTGTTTTGTTTTTGTTTTTTTTTTGTTGTTTTTTTTTGTCTTTTTGTTTTCAGAAAATAAGGGATGACACCATTTTCATGAAATGTCAAAGCCTATTTTCTGGTAATAATAAGAAAATATTTCAAGTTGTTGTCTGCTAAAATATTACCCTCCATGATAAGCATTAAGAAATGGGAATTAGTTTTAGTCATCAAATTAGTTAAAAATACCTACTGTGAAAACTTTCCTGATGTTATTATTTAATTATAGATCAGTACAAGAGTGTGCTACTTGATCAGCACCATAGTATTAAAATATCATCATATTTGCCTTGAATCAGTATCCTAGCATAATAGTATTCTTGTCAAGTAACTCACTTCTGACCACAATTTGCAAATATAAATTGATACAAGTATATTTGCAGACATCAAGTAAATAAACAAATAAAATTTATGCAAAATAAACATGGTATACATGTGTTTTGAGGCATTCCAAACATATTTACAAAATTTACCCCTATGGGTAAATTATACCTTGTGTTTACATGACGAAATTTACCCCTAGGGGTAAAATACCCCTATATATTTGCCCCTACCCTTGAGCAGGGGTATTTTACCCATGTGGGTAAATTTTGCCCCTAGGGGCAAATGCGTTTACATGACAAGTTTACCCCTAGGGATAAATTAGCCCCTAGGGGAAAACTTATGCATATAAACGGGGCATAAAATAGATATAAAAATAAAGCTAATACCCACTGTACAAAGCAGACAGTTTGCACTAGAAGTCCAAAAGACAAGCGTTATTTAGTACACAAGGGTGTGAAATCAGAGCAGTATACTTTAATTGAAAAACTTCTCCAAATTAAAATAAAAGAAAATGAACATAGAGATATTGTTAGCAGAAACTGTCAGTGCAGAAAAGACTCACTTTTTTTCTGACAATCTGTATTAACCTTTGTCATACTGAATAAATTAAGATGTCACGCCCACTTCTAATTTTTAGCCAGTCAGATTGTTTGATCCGATTTGTAGCTAGAAATTCTCATATTTAATGGCAAACAGTGCAGATCCAGATCCAGATCAGTTGGCTTCTTCAGAAACCAATTGATCTGCATCTACACTGTTTGCAAAGGTAGGGTATATCCAGGTTCAGCATGACAAGGGTTAACCTCATTAACTAAACACCCATGTAATCTTACAAGGTGATCCCCACCACTACCCCCCCCCCCCCCCAACACACACACACCCCAAAACCCAGGAGACTGACTCTCTTGATGCTTATGTATTAGCTAACAGTATTTTTAATTATTGCCTGATAGTGCTTCATTACCCATAAAATTAACTGTTACCATTTTTTCTGGACAATTCAGCAGACGACAGACAAACAGGCAATAATTTTCTTATTTTTCTGACTTCCAAGCACACAATATCAGAAATTTGATACAGACCATTAACTTTTCAGCAATGACAGTCTAAGTTTAGCTAACAAATTTTATTACCCTCAGCTGTTTGGTGAGAACCATTAAGTATTGCAATGAGAGAAAGTTTAAAAGGTCAGCAGGTTGAATTCTGCCTAGACCAGTTTCACTTGTTACCAGACACTTTCTTTCTAGCCAAGGGACTGAAGTAAACAAAAATTCTACAAGCTATACAAGTGTTGTGTCCCCTCAAAAAAAAAGAAGAAAACGAAAGAAAAGAAAAATAAAGAAAGGGTCTGGGGCCAGACTAGCTACATGCCTACTGGTCCTCGTCTTCATTCCTACTAAATATTATTAAAATGTGTCTAAGGGTATCAAAATAATGAAGTGCACAAGGATGAGTCTACAATTCCTGCTTCAGGGGAGATAACTACATAACAAATAAAGCGAGAGTTGTCTCTCCTGCACGTGACACGTCTACTGGTCCTCTTCCTCATCCCTACCAAATATTATCAAATTATGTCAAACAGTATGGGACTTATGGCCTGTACAAGATTTCGGCTTCAGGGGACATAACTACATAATGAAGATAGTGAGATTTGTCTCTCTTGCACGCGACACACCTTCTGGTCCTCCTCTTCATTCCTACCAAATATTACCAAAATATGTTAAAGGGTATCAAAGTTATGGAGCACACAAGTATGTATCTAAGATTTCTGCTTCAGGGGAGATAATTACAAAATGAAGAAAGTGAGAGTTGTCTCTCTTGCATGGGACACACCTACTAGTCCTCCTCTTCATCCCTACCAAATATCATCAAATTATCTCAAACAGTATGGGAGTTATGGCCTGCACAAGATTTCAGCTTAAAGGGAGATAACTATATAACAAAGAAGTAAGAGTTGTCTCTCTAGCACGCAACATACCTACTGGTCCTCCTCTTGATTCCTACCAAATATTACCAAAATATGTCTAAGGGTATCAAAGTTATGGAGTGCACAAGGACGTGTCTACAATTTCTGCTTCAGGGGAGATGACTACAAAAATACAGTGGGAGTTGTCTCTCTTGCATGCGACACACCTACTGGTCCTCCTCTTTATCCTTACCATATATTATCAAATTATCTCAAATAGTATGGGAGTTATGGCCTGCACAAGATTTTGGCTTCAGGGGAGATAACAACATAACAAAGAAAGGGATAGTTGTCTTTTTTGTACGTGACATGTCTACTGGTCCTCCTCTATATTCCTACCAAATATTATCAAAATATGTCTATGGGTATCAAAGTTATGGAGTGCACAAGGATGCACCTACGGACGGACAGACACACACCATGCTGATCTCTATATCCCCTGAACCTATCGGTCAGGATATAAAAATGAATGAAAGTGAAGAAACAGAATAAATAAAAACATTCCCCCTCCACCCTAACCTGCTGCAAGGATAGCAGTCCTTGCCCAACTGTAAGCCAATATCAGTTGGACACCCTAGTGACGTAAGATATGACACTTTTGCCTCACCCAACCATCCCCCATGGACGGACGATGACAGACAAACAGTGATCACTATAACTCATCCTGAGCATAGCTCAGGTGAGCTAAAAAGGCAAACACTGTAGTCCTGGTGAAAAAGCTAATATGAGCTGTCTCATCTGGATCTGCACACTTTGCAAAACCTTTTTTGGTATGCGGAGTTGAAAGGGTTAAGGGCCTACTTTGTACAATGTACATTATACTTACTCCGACATAAGAGAAAATGCATGTTGTCGAAGAACTACATAAGCACCAGTGACAACAGCATCAAAGTAACATGGCACAAGGTAGCGAGGTATCTTTGCTAGATGGCTGAAGACATTTTTAAACCATTCTCCCAACTGAAATATGAACAAGGCAAAACATGAGAAATTGTATACTTACCGAGTTCTTGTTTAATCTTTACTACTCTATGAGCAAATTCAGCAGATGACAAATTGATGATGTTTTCTTATTTTCTAAGAAAATAAGACTTAATGTTTTATACAAATTGTCTCTATAGAAAAGACAGTTTGCATAAAATGTCAGAGCCCATTTTCTGGAAAAATAAGAAAACTAGATCTGGCAGTTGATGGCACGCCATCGCAAATCCCCACGCTTCTGGCAGAAATTGTCCTTGTACCACACAGCATAGTTTTAAGCAACCAGGCAAAATTCTACTTGTATATTATTCTACTCATCATTCCCTTCAATTTGATATGCCACATGACTATGTTGTGAGAAACTTAATTTTTGACCCCCACCCCCCCCCACCCCCCAAGTCCCACCCCAAAGGGTGTTCCTGGGGTCACAAAGTAAATCCTGTTCAATATCTTTTACATCTATCACTACTGAGTATATGTGCACATTTTCGCATAAAAATCTTTAAAATTGACTTTGAAATTGGAAATTGTTAATATTTGACCTTTTGACCCCTCCCCAGGGCCCCTAGGGGCAGGGCCAAAAATAAACGTGCTCTTGCATGCCCCACTTGTGTAAGCAAGCCACTCACCAAATTTGGTTGGATTCTGTCCAACCGTTTGGGAGGAGATAACATAATGGACAGACTGACGGATGGACGGACAGACGGACGAAAGCGATAACAATATCCCCGACGCTTTTTCTGAAAAGCGTGGGGATAAATATTTCAAATTGTTGTCAGGTGTAATTTTTACCCTGCCTGTTGAAAGTTGAAGACATATCATCATATATGGGTTATTTTATATTGTCTCCCAGGGAAAGGGACAGAAGAACTAGTAGAGGACAAGAAAGATAAGAAATACAGAAATAGAGATGGATGAAAGAAAGAGGAATGACAGTGGAGAAACAGAAGTGAGATTGAGAATACATCAGAATTGTATGAGTGAGATAAGTCTAATGATATCTCACAATGAATGGTTTTGTGAATAACATAATCATCCAAATACTGTACTTACTGTATTGGGCCTAATTACTGCACAAACCCCTGTAAGCATGCAATCAAGCAATCACATAGTCTTCAAATTACAGCCTGTGTACTTTTAGCTACATGTACATGTACTGCTTTATAAAAGCATACATTGTGGTACTCATTTGAATTACCTTAAGTCCAAGCAATTCAAATGAGTACCCACAATATATGCTTTTGTAAAGAAAATCAGAAAAAAAATATGGTATAAGCATCATTAAGTCTTCCACAGATCTTTCTTTAAAGTGTGCCTTTATTGGTTGGGTGGATATTTTACAACAAGTTTTTCAAGAAATTTTGAAAAACCTAAGTAAGGTAAATGTCATTAAAATTTCAAACACTTTAGTCCATATCTTTCTGGCCTAAACTTGTCTTTGTATGTTGTTTCATAAAATATTTAGTTAAATGGCAAACATTTGTTTGTGTTGAGGTTTTACGGCCCAGTCAACCCATTGGGATCATGTCGAGCACTGACAGTTTACCTAACCACACTTTTCCTTGGCAGGCTTAGTCCTCTAAGTGGTTAACCAGTATTGTGCACATTCTTTTGCCAGAAACTGACAACTGCAACTGCTTTACTTGAATCAGCAGAAGGGTGAGAATGACCGTAGAAAATATTTCATAATCGAATCTCCAAGAAAGACTGTCTCCGACCCAGCAGGGGTCGAACCTGCAACCTCCTGATCACCAGTCGGATGCATATCCAACTGAGCCACTGAGGCCGGAATGGCAAAAGTAGACCATGTGGGTTTTTTCAGAAACTTTAGTGTACAAAATGTTTGGACATTTACCATATACAGTGTGGTATTTGTGTTGAATACTGCAACTCCAGCAATGCCAGCCATGTATCCTGCTCCAGATAATGACTTGGTGTTTCCTGTTTTTATAGCTCTTTGAACAATATTTTAAGTTATATCCAGATGATGAAGGGATAATAATGAAAGGATCTGTGCAATGAAGCACCATACCATCAATGGTGATAACTTAGGAATATTTTTTTTTGCACCTAAACGTATCTTGAGATAATTTTTGCTGGTACTCACTGGAATAGCTTTAATTAGAACCTACAAGACACTATATTTACCTTAAGTAATGCAACCGACAGGCCTGAGTATACAGTGTAGACAGGCTGCAGAATGTGGTGCCTAATCAGGGCACAGTCTGCCAGTGCCTAATCAGGGCACAGTCTGCCACTCATCCAGCAGTTTTTAAGACACATCAACAATTAGCAAAATGGACTTGTTCAAATTTTAGGCTAAGTATTGTTATGAGGGTCCTGCAAAATGTTTTGTCACTGGGTTCGGATTACTTCAGTGCTATGTTTTATCAAACATATTTTTATTACAAACCTTCAAAGTATTCCCCCTTTACTGACACACATTTTTGTAACCTTTTTACCCAGTTGCGAAAAGCAGATAAATAGTCTTCTTTTGGTATATGTTGGAGACACTGATAAATAGCACTGCCAAGAGAACTTCTAGACGTATACTTATTTCCAGAAAGCATTTTCTTAAGCTTGGAAATAAAAAGAAGTCACAAGGACTCAGATCAGGTGAATAAGGTGGATGGTTTAAAACTTTCACCTTTTCAGAAGCCAAAAAAGACTTAACAACCTCACGCTTATGAGAGGAGGCGTTGTCATGTAAAAGGTGGACTCCTGACCATCCTTTGCTTGGTCGTTTCTTATTGTAAAACTCTTTCACTTTCTTCAGTACAGAATTCTTGTAGAATCAGCCATTGATGTATGACCAGATGGACAAGACACTTGAACGACTGGCCCATATGAATTAAAGAAAATGGCCCACATGAATTAAAGAAAATTGGGTACAACATCTTTTTCGAACTTATGGTTCTCTTGGCAATACATGGGCGTTTTTGATCTTTTCACTTCCATTGCTTATTATCAGCCCTTCTTTGTGGCTCAAACATGTGCACCCAGGTTTCAACACCTGTTAGCAAGTTAGAAATAACACGACTATTCAGCCTTTGTATGTTTTCAAAGTTCCCGGGCACATTTAAGGCATTGTGTCTTTTGCTCCTCAGTGAGCAAATGAGGTACCCACCTAGCGCAAAACTTTCTCAGGTCCAAACGCTTTTTCAGATTTGTGTGCACACTGCCTTCTGATATGCCAGTACAACTAGCTATATCTTTGACAGACAATCGCGCATCCTATTTGACCACAATCTTTACAGCAGCGATGTTATCCTTGGTAACAAAGCTTTTAGGCCTTCCAGGACGGGTACCATCTTCAACAGAAAAATTCCCAGCTTTAAAAGCTTTAACCCACCTAAAAATTGTGCGCATTGAAATGGTCTGAGTTCCATATATACCAAATATCTGCTTTGTATCTATATTAAGCCTAATGCGGCATTTAATACAGCTACGAATTTCAGTCTTCTGGTCCATGTTCCAATGTAACAAGTAAATTGGTCAGTGTAAATGACTGCATCTATTTCAATTTGAAATAACTCGGTCAGTTGGAAAGCAATTTGCACAAAATAAACGGGTATCGTTAGC
Source organism: Anodontia alba (assembly GCA_964016985.1). Classification (NCBI taxonomy): domain Eukaryota; kingdom Metazoa; phylum Mollusca; class Bivalvia; order Lucinida; family Lucinidae; genus Anodontia; species Anodontia alba. Next base: position 69,347,950 of record OZ024825.1, on the reverse strand, counting down.
AACACCATTCAAGTGCAGTGAAACATTTTAAAATATACCTGGGATAAAACCAAGGAAGCCTATTAGTATTAGTGACAGAACTTTTTGCACGACCCTCGTAAAAGGAATTCAGTTATCCCAAATATTTAGGGTAATAAATACCACTTGTTTATTTGTTTGAGTTGAGCTTTAAAATCACTGTCAACAACATTTCAGATGTGACCATCAGTCACATTATACTAACACTAGTATGACCAGTCCTCATTGGTTCCTGCTGAGTGCCAAGTCAAAAAGCAGCTAGTACCAATTTTAGAAGTTTTAGGTGTGACTCTACTGGAGATCAAACTCACAACTGCCCAATCCAAAGGTGGACATGACAAGTTTTTGTTAGAAAAAAATGGCAAAAAAAGTCATGCTCGACTGATAATTTAACCAGATGTTTTATGGCTACTGTCCTCAACTATCCATATACTAATGAGTCTGTTTACAACAATTGGCACTACCAGATTTATCTGGTGGACTACTTTTCTCTGATAACACTGGTTCCCTGCACTGAAATATATATAATCCTAAACTCTTTACTTTTAAATGTAGGAAACTGTTTAAAACTTGTAATTTAATTAATTTTTTATGCAGATGTAGATTTTGGAACCGGTGTTTTGCTACTTTATTGTGTTTAATATTTAAGAATTTTTCATATGGGTTTCTTGTTAACTGTCTTATCAATATTACTTCACTAATAGACCAGTTTCACAATCGCGCGTTTTACTGCTCTCGCTAATCCACGCATTATCTCCTTAATCAAGAACAAGGCTTGCGGTGTATCACAGATAACAATAGCAGATAGTTAGACCGTGACTAAGTACATAACAGAAGATTTGTGGAAATTTCCATGTCATAGAGATATTTTAAGAAACAGCAAAAAAAAACTGTAACAGGAAATAAATCCATGTTAGTAGCCTTTAGGAGTCCCAACCAAAAAGTACGAGTCCCACTTCCCTAAAATAGGAGTCCCCTTTTTTCTTCATGACTGTCCTCTACATTGCTTTTCAGTTAAATTCAGTACCCAACCCAATAGAAGATCGTTGCTGTCTGTATTAAAAAATCTTGAGTGTTATGGATTTGAAGTGAAACATATTTTAATCAAAACTGATTTGAGCTCTCTTGTATGCTATAGCAAATGCTATAGCAAACTTGTGTATGAAATATATCCGAACATTCTGATCATGACCACCTCTGCTGAGCTTCCCGCAAAACGTCATTTCAATGTTTACATGTGCTGTGATCATTATACGCTACGAAAAAATGTCTGGGACTTGTTTTTTACTTGCTGACATTTCAATCTACTGCTTTGATTCGCGGAAAAAAGTCATGGTAATTTATTTCTGTTTTTAATATGTGTCTGTTTTATATGCATTTCCAACAAGAAAGTGCTCTACAATCCAACATGGTAATAGTTCGTTATTCTCCCAAAAGGCTTCCCCGCCACACTGTCATCTGATGTTACAATTACAAGCACACGCTACTGTTTTTTTTTTTCATGCCAGATGCCAGAGCTATAGAAAAATTTAACATATTAGAAATCGGAACATTTCAGTGTGGGGTGCATTTGAGCATCCCATAACATGACTCTACATATGTTTTACGCGATAGTTTCTTTGGTACTTAGATATATTTTAGTGGCCAGCTGATCTCTCAAACGGATACGGTACTATTTTGCTTGGGTGCTTGTCCTCTTTCAGCAGAAAGCGGTGAGCATGCGTCTCTGAAGTCAGTGACAAAAATTCGACATCCGAAAATTTAGAATTGGAAAAAAATTAAAGTAAAAACAAAAAAAAAAAATAAAAAATAAACTAGAGCTGGTGTTTGTAAAACACTATGCCCCCAACTGCCTGACTCTAACACTGTTTGACTCCAACACTGCTTAGCCATGACGGTAACAACAGTACAAATATATGATTTCAATGTTATTTTATCAAAGGGAAATAACTCTAAAATAGGAGATGATTGGGATAAGAAAAAAATACGGATCACCTATTTTTTCATGAGGAATCAAAACATGAAATTTCAAAACATTAGCATACATGGTTCTAAACTTATGCTATACACGACATTAAATGGCCTGAAATTGCGAAGGGCCATAACTCCAACATTTCATTTAATTGGTTCAAAATTTATTCAGGTGATCTCCTCCTCAATCCCAATCAGTATACCAAATATCATGGCTCTAGCTTAAATACTTTTTGAGATATCTTGCTGAAAAAGTCAAAATGCCTAGAACTACAAAGGGCCATAACTACATCAATTTTCATGGAATTCCCTAAAAAACAAACCAGGTAATCTCCACATCATCCCCAATCAGCATATAATATTTCAAGACCCTAGCTTAAGTGCTTTTCGAGAAATCTTGCTGACAAGGTCAAAATGAGCAGAACTGCAAAGGGCCATAACTTTATCAATATTTTCATGATTTCTCTCAAAATATAATCGGGTAATGTACACATCATTCCCACTCACTGTATCGAATTTCAAGAACCCAGCTTAAATACTTATCAAGATATCTTGCTCACAAGATTTAATTCTGATTTTTTTCAAAGGGGCATAACTTTAAATAAACATGCTAGACAAGAAACAAAATACGGGTTGGCTATTTTTTCATTGGGAACCCAAATATAAAATTTCAAAACCCTAGCGTGCAGGGTTCTTAAGATATGGCATGCACAAAAAAAGCTTGATGAACAGACAAACAGTCGGATGGACAAATGAAGGCAAAATAATATGCCCCATCAATTTCATTTGAAACTGGGGGCATAATCAGGTCATCTACTCATCGCTACCAATCTATTCATCAAGTTTCAAGGCTCCAGCTTCAATAGTTTTTGAGATATTTTGTTCACAAGGGAAACATGCCCAAATTTACAAAGGGCCATTACTTATGAAATATTTTTCAGAATTTACAAAAAAATTAATCAGGTCATCTACTCATCATTACCAATCAATTCACCAAGTTTCAAGTCTCTAGCTCTAATAGTTTTTGAGATATTTTGCTGACAAGATAAAAATGCCCAAAATAACAAAGGGGCATAACTCAAGAAGTATATTTCAAAATTTCTTCAAAAGTTAATCAGGTTGTCTACTCATCACTACCAGTCTATTCATCAAGTGTCAAGGCTCTAGTTCCAACAGTTTTTGAGATATTTTGCTGACAAGGTAAAATTGCCCAAAATTACAAAGGGTCATAACTCTGAAGTATTTTTCAGAATTTCTTCAAAAATTAATCAGGTCATCTACTCATCACTTCAAATCCATTTACTAAGTTTCAAGGCTCTAGCTCTAATAGTTTTTGAGATATTTTGCTGACAAGATAAAAATGCCTAAAATTACAAAGGGCCATAACTCAAGAAGTATTTTTCAAAATTTCTTCAAAAGTTAATCAGGTTGTCTACTCATCACTACCAGTCTATTCATCAAGTTTCAAGGCTCTAGCTTTAATAGTTTTTGAGATATTTTGCTGACAAGATTGCATCCATATTTTTTGAAAGGGCCATAACTCAGAAAAGGGGCATAATCCTGTCAAGAAAAAAAATACGTGTCAGCTATTTTTTCATGAGGAATCCATATATGAAATTTCAAAACAGTAGCATTCACGGTTTTAAAGTTATGCTATGCATCAAAAAGCGTGACGAACGGACGGACGGACGGACGGACGGACGAACAACCCAGAAGCAATATGCCCCTCCAACTTCTTTGAAGTTGGGGGCATAAAAAATGCCAGCCTCAGGGGATAAAAGACATGACATTCGCATGTGCATCTCGATTAAGCAGTTGGTCGGTAGAGGCAATAGACAAAGAGGGAAGGGGTGCATAACGGTGTCAGTCGCATGCTTTAATTGCTCGACCAGTTAACAATCGCTGAAGTGTTAACTGCCAACAACCACCACTTGCTTAGCAAGAAGATAACCGTACCCTCTCAGGTGTGAAAAACACACGGCAGATTATTTTTTTAAGATGCTACTGACAGTAAGAATAACATGTGGCAGACTTAAGTCAAATAATCCAATCATAATTAGAAGTAGTTCCACAGGAAAAAACATGCATCCGGTGGACTCAGCTTTGGGAATTTTTAGGAATCCGGACCCGGATTCATGTGTCCCAGGATGCAGGATTCTACGGCCTTGAGAACCCTGAATTTATCACAGGTTGTAGCGTCTTTCATTTCCACATTGTCAATACACTGCCAGCCTCGATCTCAATACATTTCTGGAAATTTTCCACTCGGTAATTATCAAAAATTACGATTGAGAAAAGGGTCTATTGCATAACAGAGCATCACTTTATTGGCATCTGAGCAGTTTTATGGTCTCAGTCATAAGAAACATATGGAAATGTTATACACCAGTAACCTGATTTTCATATAGTATTAGTCCGGAAGGTGGGGTTCAAACTCTCTAAGAGAGCATGACTTACCAACAGAGCCACTCAAACTGGTCAGGGTAAACATGGTATGTTTTAATATAAGAAGAACAAAAATTAGTTCAAAACAGCAAAATAGTTCTCTATTATACATAGCTCCAGAATAGAGGGAGTATCAGGAAAATATTTTTCTTATTTCTCTATGAAAACATATGTTGTGGTGCTCATAAAAAGTTCCTCGGTGAGGTGATTCTAATGAGTACATATAACATATGTTTTTATCGAGAAATAAGAAAAATATCCAACAATTTTTCACTGAAAAAAACACCTTATCTGGAGCTATATACCAAAAGAAAATGAATACATACTGGTTTGGTTCCAGGCTCACATATTAGTCTATCAGCAATGTAATTCGAGAGCCAGTCCCCATCTCGCAGGTTGTTACACAGGGGATGACCCAGGTCATTAGTGGGCCTTATAGCACCAAGAACGGTCATTACACCTGAAAATAAAAGAGCAAAAAACAATAATATTTGAACTGCTAAAAAGAAACAGGTGTCGTAAGGGGAACTTATATAATTTCTGGCAACTGTCAAAATAATTTCTGTTAAAATGGCTTAGAAGGAGATGTCATTTAAATACTTTTTCTATTTTTAGCTCTGGTGGCCATCTTGTTCAGAGGAGCAGAACCATTTTTTGAAGTAATTTTAGTAATTTTGTTTGTTTGTTTATATTCAGTAAAATCAACACAGCAATACACAGCAATTTATAAATAGATTCTATATCTATAAAAATAGTTATAATAGCAAACAAGAGGGTCATGATGGCCCTGGATTGCTCACCTGAGCTCAAGAAGGCTTGTGGAGGTGGTGTCACTGGCTTGAGAGATGTCAATTAAAGGTTTTTCTATTTTTAGCTCTGGTCTCCCAGAGCAAGCAGGGAAAGAGCTTGGTAATACTGCTTGGGTACACAGATTAACAAAATGTTCTTGGTTCACTTGCCTGAAGATACCTTTCATATGATGGGGCTCAAATTTTTTATATATATACACTGGAGTGCTGTTATTACGTGGTCGCTTATAATGCGGAAACCGTAACACGGTTGGGCCGTGGCTCCCGTTTTTTGTTGATGTTGGGTTTTTTTTGTATTTTTTCCCCAGTTTGAAAGTGTTGTCCTTTTTCCGCGGAACTCAGCAGTCAAAAAATTCGTCAGCCGTGAACGTATACTCGCTGATTTTACTCATTCTTTTTTTACCAAACTTTTCATCAGTATTTGTCTTTAGGCTATTTCAGATAATGTCCACGCACCGTTTAAATGCCATACTACGGTAACTAGCATGGTAATGAGCACGGCGCTCAAGGGTCATTTTCATGTATTATAGGAGAAATAACAGTAACTTACGCAACACAAATTAATTACATCATTATACTAACACAGTCATAACACTTCACTGTCCTTTTTTGCTGTAATGGCAGTCTGATAATTAATCCGTTTGTGTGACCTGTGCATACACTGCCACAGTCCATAGCTCCAGATAAGGCGTTTTTTAGTGTGTTTTTTGGTGTGTGTTTTTTTTTAACTAAAAAGTACTGGTATTTTTTCTTATTCCTCCATGAAATTGTAGGTTGTGGTACTCATTGGAAGCGCCTCGGTGAGACGCTCCAATGAGTACCCACATCCTACGTTTTCATAAGTTATGGGTAGAAAATTAATATGTGGATACCCCTCTAATCTGGAGCTGTGGATAGACCCTCTTACCTGGAGCTATGACAGTGGGTATGTCCAAAAAGATCAAAGAAACAGTCAGGTGTGAATACACTGAGACAGTTTATAGCTCCAGATAAGGCATCTTTTTTAACTAAAAAAGTACTGTTACCCTAGGGTAATGGAAATGGACTACTGGGAAATGAGTAGTACTTTCTGGACATATATGAAACAAAGACTGGTCAGTGCTCTTTATAAAAATATCACAGCTCAGATTTTTTTATTGTTAAAGAAATCAACAACAGCAATAAAAACTGACCAAGCAGGTAAGCCTGTCCATTTTATCATGTTACTTAACATCTGACCCAACAGCTGGTATTGATTTTTTTCTTCACCTTTTGCTAAACTCTTAGCATGCTGTGTAAAATAATTAGCAGACCACCTTCTCAAATATTTTTTTCTTATATCCCCAGGACGCAAGATTTTCATACTGCATGCAAACTGATTGCTCTCTTGAGAAAATTTGCATGAAAAAAGCTGTTATATGAAAAAAGAAAAAGAAAAAATATCATCAATTTATTATCTGCTGAATTTGTCCAGGGAGCAACAAAGGTTATTTTTTGACACACAGATCAATTGAGCACATGCTCATAGCAATTTCTGGTAAAGAGCACATTGTTTATTACACATTTATCCATAATGCAAGACTGTTGTAGTTAGTTCCCTTGAATGATCATAAAAGAAAACAAAACAATTTAAGCTTACAAATTTATTATTTACTGGATTAAAACAATGAAACTGAAATCAGGCAAGGTACATGCACAAAGTTTCAACAATTAAAAAAAATATAAAAAAGAACATGCAATATAACATACATGCAATATGTAATGTCTCATAATAACTGGAGGAACTGCAGTGGTGCACGTGGGTGGGGTTGTCAGGTTTGGTATAACGCGGGACCACGTTTATCGCAGTCAGTGTTCATGGCTCCCGACGACCGCGTTATAATGGCGCTGCAGTGTATTCTGATTGTAGTTTTGATTTCTGTCTGTTGGTTGATCTAGTTTTGCTTTGGGCCTTTTGTTTCTAAATGTACAAATTAATGACAGTAGTTAAGAGACTTTAGGACAGGCCTCCATGGCCTAGTGGTTTAAGAGCCCGGACTCTTAACCATTAGGTGTCCCTCCACTGCTGGTTCCAGCCCTTGGGTCACATAATGACTCCAAGTTCTGCAACAGAAGTTCAGGTTTTTGTCTGGGTACTTCGAATTTTGAAATTGGGCTACTGGCCTAGGAGAAGATGTGGTTTAAAGATTTTTCTAGTTTTAGCTCTGGCTGCCATTTTGTTCAGCCAAGCAGAAAAGTTTTAGCACTTCTGGTACAGGGGTGTAAGAGGAACATTTCCATGAAATTACTTTGAAATTGGGCCTCTGGCCTAATATAAGATCTTGTTTAAAGATTTTTCTATTTTTAGCCGTTTTGTTCAGTTTTGTTTAGCAATTTTGACAAAGGGGCATAAAAGGACCATTCCTGTAAAATTATTTTGTAATCAGTCAATTGGCGTACAAAGAGATGTTGTTTAAAGATTTTTTCTATTTTTGGATATGGCAGCCATCTTGTTTAGCTGAGCAGAACCATTTTAGCAATTTTGGTAAAGGAATGTATGAGGAACATTTCTGTGACATTATCTGAAATCAGGCCACTGGCCTAGGAGATACTGTTTAAAGGTTGTTGTTTTTTTTTTCTATTTTTAGCTCAGTTAACCATTTTGTTCAGTCTAGTGGACCCATTTTAGCAATTTTGGAAAAGGGGCATAAGAGAAGCATTTCTGTGAAATTATTTTGAAATCCTGGCACTGGCCTAGAAGGAGATGTTGTTTAAAGATTTTTCTATTTTCAGCTCTGGTGGCAAAAATATTTTGTTCCGTAGAGCAGAACCATTTTAGCAATTTTGAAAAACTGCATAAGAGAAGCGTTTCAATGAAATTATTTTGAAATTTGGCCACAGGCCTGGGAGGAGATTTCCTTTAATAAAGGCTTTTTCTATTTTTAGCTCTGGTGGCCATTTTGTTCAGCCAAGTGGAAGCATTCAAGCAGCTTTGGTAAAGGGGCATAAGAGGAACACATCTGTGAAATTATTTTGAAATCCGGCCACTGCCCAAGGAGGAGATGTCATTTAAAGATATTTTTCTATTTTAGGCTCTGGTGGCCATCTTGTTCAATGGAGCAGAACCATTTTAGCAATTTTGGTAAAGGGACATAAGAGACACATTTGTTTGAAATTATTCTGATATCGGCTCAGTGATTTAGGAGGTGATGACATTTGATGAAACTGTTCACGACAGATGACAGATGCCAGACACAGGCTGAGCACAATAGCTCACCTTGAGTACCTTATGCTCAGGTGATCTAAAAATAAATTAAGTGGGACTAGACTTAAAATTATAAGTTATTATACTCATAGTAAAAATTTAACTGTTGATCTAGAATAAAACAGATTCAAAAATTTAAATTTATCAAAATTAGGTCACAAATCTGGATTTCAATATCACAGTTTCATTGCTCAAACCTTCTTGTTCGAATATTTAGCATAAATATGGTAAAGAAAACATCTTTAGCCTTGTAACACTATATATATTATGTCTCCTGACTCTAAAGGGCTAGGCACTGCCGTCGAAGCCAGCATGGGTTCAAACATCACTCAGCCCAGTGTTATTTCATATTTCCCCCTATACACTTTTTTCTGAAGTACTTGCATCAGTAATGATTTACTGAAGTTTGTTTAAATCGTAAATTATATATATATATATATATGTATATATATATATATAAAATAAGTTGGGAAAAGGAGCATAACATCTAACAAAAAATCTTTTTGGTAGCACTGGATCCAGAAAGGATGCTGAAATGATGGGCGTTAAACTATATCTTGAGAGTTAATCATTAACAGTGCAAATAATTTGTTTACCTGAGGCCTTTTGGCTTTCACCTTCTTCAGAGATTTTCTATTTTAAAAAAAAAGGACATAAAAATGTGAAATTTACGAATAAAAGATTGTGCCCTTTTCAAGCCCATGTTATCTAGCCCGCTGCGACTTAATAACTGATCGTGTTTAGATATATGTGAAATGTAAACAATACGCATAAACACAACGTGCAAAAAGTAGAAAGTTTATCTTCAAAACATATAAAGCTTACCTTTACTATCAACATCACTGTGTCCATATACGCAATGTATACGATACACATAAACCCTACACCAAAAGGGATATACACCAAACTGAGTGTTTTACACCAATACATAAGGCAAATGGGCACAACTTGCATAAAATCATATGAACAAAACGTGCCACATAAACTGTCACATGCCCTGACTTAGGAACGATGATTCCCTCTACTGGTTGCCCTTGTTGATCCCATATGGCCGTAGAGTGTTCAGACGTCGGATCCAGTAGCTCTCTCTTGCTTTCCTGGTTTGATCTGTCCACTCCGGGTTATGGTCTAAGCAACAAAGGGTGGTGTGGTTGAGGAAATCATGCTCCGGTGAACAGAAATGTTCTGCGACAGGAGACCTCTCGAACCGCTTGTGTTTCCAATCATCTCGGTGGCCGTTCATCCGTTGGTTCACATGATCACCGGTTTCACCAACATATTGCTTTCCACACTTGGTGCATGTAATAAGGTAGACAACATTGGTTGTCTTACAACTGGTGTTGCACCTAAGCTTGATTATTGCCCCAGACGCTGACTTTGCGATCTGCGTGGGGGTTATTATTTTGCAGGCTTTGCATCTTGCTTTGCCGCACGGTCGTGTCTCCCCAAGTGGTTCATCATCACGCATGTCTGGTTTGAGCTTGGCATGTACAAGAAGATCCCGCAGACTCTTAGGTCTTCTGTAGGCCATGGTCGGTCTTTCTGAAAAGATCTCGCTCAAAGTGCTGGAGGACTCGATGATGGGCCAGTGTTTGTTAATTATTTCCCTCACTTTTGGCAAGTCTGGGTGATATGTCAACAGGAAGGGGAGAACGTTTGATTCGGATTTAGGCCTGTAAGAAAGTAAGTCTTCTCTCTTTTGTTGCCGTGCTCTCTCAATGGCAAGTGAAATTTCCTGTTTCTGATAACCCCCTTTGCAGAGGTGGTCAGTCAGTTCTCTTGCTCTTGATTCAAAGGTGTCCGAATCAGAGCAGATACGTCTGAGGCGAAGTGCAAGGCTGCAAGGAATATTTTTGCAGCAGTGTTTCGGGTGGCAACTTGTGATTAGGAGATACTGGTGTGTATCTGTCGGTTTTGTATACAGATCAACAGATATTGTATCGCCCACAAGACTTGATTTAGTGTCAAGAAATATGTGCTGCTCAGTTGAAATTCCTGCCGTGAACTTTATGCTTGGGTGGAAGTTGTTGGCCTTATCGAGGAAAGCTGTCAAAGCCTCGCTGCCGTGCGACCACTTCATGTCAATATCGTCAATGAACCTTAGCCATGAAAATGGTCTCAGGGCCACCGACTTCAACAGCTGTCCCTCGAGACGACCCATGAAAATGTTGGCGTATGCAGGTGCCATTTTGGTACCCATAGAAGTGCCTTGGACCTGGAGATAATGTTTCCCGTGAACTCAAAGTTATTGCATTTGAGTATGAGGGTCAGAAGTTTGACCAGAGTCTGTGTAGGTGGGTCCTTGACTTTTCTTTCCTCCCAAACTTCCTCGCATGCCTGGATACCATCTTGATGGGGAATATTGGTATAGAGGGAAGTGACATCCATGGAAACAAGGAAGGTGTCCGGTGGCAATGGGGCCTGGGCATCTTGCTTCCTCAGGAAATCTGTTGTGTCCTTTAAGTAGGACGGCAGATTTTAAACATGAGGTTGAAGATGCAAATCAACAAACTCTGATATCTTTTCCGTGGGATGGCCATTGGCAGAAACTATGGGGCGACCCAGGTTGCCGGCTTTGTGTATTTTGGGGAGGAGATAGAATCTGCCTGCTTTAGGCTGGTCAATAAGCAGGTAATTTCTGTTCTTCTCGTTTATATGGCCTTCATCGTGCATTTCACTGATCCCTTCAGACACTTCTTTGGCGAATTCGGGTGTGGGGTCATGATCTAGAAGTTTATAGTAGGTGGAGTCTCCTAGTTGTCTCTCAGCCTCTGAGATGTAATGATCTCTATCCATGACAACAACCGCAGAACCCTTGTCAGCAGGTTTTATGATGATCTCTTGTCTATTTTGAAGATCATAGAGAGCACTGCGTTCAGATTTCATGAGGTTGTCATGTTTGGGCTTCGAGGGCTTGTGTGACACTATGTCAGACTCCACACTGCTAATAAACATCTCTAGATCAGGACCTTGTTTTGGAGGTTGCCAATCGCTTTTAGGTACAAAATTTGGATATTTCTCCGATGAGCGGTTAGTGTCATCACGATCATTGAAGTGTGATTTGTGACGCATGCGTCTGCTGAAGACCTTGGTGTCATGTAACAGGTTTCCTCTGTCATAACTTTTTGGGCGGGGGCAGAAACCTAGACCTTTGGATAAGAGACGATTTTCCGATTCGGTAAGGTCTACGCTTGAGAGGTTGACAACAGGGGTGTCGTTTGCAGTTTTACTAGTTTCCTCTCGTCTCTGTCGACGGACAAAGCATCTGTTTCTAGGTTTCTTGCACATGAAGGAATGACCGGTTGGAGGGTCAACAACATGATCGACACCTGAGGCTTTTTTTGACGCTTTTTAAGCAAGCGTGTCCCCTCCCTTTTGGTTTGGAGCTTGACAGAAGAAAGCACACTTTGACTATCGCCAGCACCAATTGAAACCCCAAACTGATCCCTCAGTTTGTCTAAGGAACAGTCTAATTTTCCAGCAAGGGATTGGTACTGGCCCAGGAGCAAGTTCATTATGTTGAATGAAGCTTTCCTTAAAATACCTTGTGCTCGCTTCTGGACTTGTAAAGAGGGGTTCCTTGGGACATTGACTTTCAAACCAATGTTTAGGCCTTTCGGCATCACTTTACTGTGCAAACACTGGTTTAGGAAATCACACTGGTGTGCGTATCGAGCCTTGGTAAGGGCCTTGGATAGGAGTGTATTTCCTATCTTTGAAGTACTCATGGTACTAGTATCGACAGGTAAAATACACACAAAAGGTGTAAAGCTTGCGAAATGCATAAATTAAGGCAGAAAATGGCAGAAAAAAGAAAAACAAGGTCAGCGAAAAGATTTTTTGGATCACAATGATGCACGATGTTTCCTAGAAATTAAATAAGTTGGGAAAAGGAGCATAACATCTAACAAAAAATCTTTTTGGTAGCACTGGATCCAGAAAGGATGCTGAAATGGTAGGCGTTAAAAAAAAGGACATAAAAATGTAAAATTTACGAATAAAAGATTGTGCCCTTTTCGGGCCCATGTTATCTAGCCCACTGCGACTTAATAACTGATCGTGTTTAGATATATGTGAAATGTAATGCAAAGCAAGATGCAAAACCTGCAAAATGATAACCCCCATGCAAAGTCAGCGTCTGGGGTAATAATCAAGCTTAGGTGCAACACCAGTTGTAAGACAACCAATGTTGTCTACCTTATTACATGCACCATGTGTGGAAAGCAATATGTTGGTGAAACCAGTGATCATGTGAACCAACGGATGAACGGCCACCAAGATGATTGGAAACACAAGCGTATCGAGAGATCTCCTGTCGCAGAACATTTCTGTTCACCGGAGCATGATTTCCTCAACCACGTCACCCTTTGTTGCTTAGACCATAACCCGGAGTGGACAGATCGAACCAGGAAAGCAAGAGAGAGCATCTGGATCCGACGTCTGAACACTCTACGGCCATATGGGATCAACAAGGGCGACCAGCAGAGGGAATCATCGTAGTCAGGGCATGCGACAGTTTATGTGGTACGTTTTGTTCATATGATTTTACGCAAGTAGGGCCCATTTGCCTTATGTATTGGTGTAAAACACTCAGTTTGGTGTATATCCCTTTTGGTGTAGGGTTTATGTGCATCGTATACATTGCGTATATGGACACAGTGGTGTTGATAATAAAGATAAGCTTTATACGTTTTGAAGATAAACTTTCTACTTTTTGCACGTTGTGTTTATGCGTATTGTTTACATTTCACATATATCTAAACACGATCAGTTATTAAGTCACAGCGGGCTAGATAACATGGGCCCAAAAAGGGCACAATCTTTTATTCGTAAATTTTACATTTTTATGTCCTTTTTTTTAAAATAGAAAACCTCTGAAGAAGGCAAAAGCCAAAAGGCCTCAGGTAAACAAATTATTTGCACTGTTAATGATTAACTCTCAATATATATATATATATATATATATATATATATATATATATTTTTTTTTTTTTTTTTTTTTTGAGAAAACCTGAAAAAAATTGCAAGGGATCACAAGGAGAATTAGGTAAGATTTACCCTAAACACACATGTTTATTTTTATTATTTGGCCTTAAGGTGCCCAAATATTTAGGGTAAATATGGTAAGTGTCTAAGAGGTAAGTATCCCACAGATTCAGGACGTAATCTGGCTGTTAACTTTTTTTCACCAGAACAATCAAATTTGTAAAATATAAGCATACCTCTTAGCCCACAGTACACCATGTCCCCGAAGCCTGGTACGTTGTAAGTGGAGAAACCATTTCCTTCAGACTCCTCCTCTGCCTTGCAGCGGAAAAAAATCCTGTTCATATCTGCAAGTGAGAGTTTGGAAACAATTGTTCGGAAGCTGGACTGGTCTACAGTCTCATCAAACAAACTTCGACCACTGTAGGAACGCATCAGGTAGCCAAACTGACCAATGCCTCGTCGGATCTCTAAAATAGCATGGTGAGATTTGGAAGGTAACACACACCTGTAATATAAAGATGTAGCTCCTGTTTGCATATGCAATTTTCTTAGAAAATTTTGTGTACAAAACTTTAGGACATTTACTGTATGTGAAAATGTGTCAATATGGACACTATCATATGAAAAATGGAACTGAAGATGTTTTTAACTTTTTCTGACATATTCTTATACCATACATGTGATAAATTTTTTAACTGTATGAGGGAGATTTGCCATTGTGATGAGGGAGATTCTTAGCAAATGTAAAGAATATATAGGAAAATTCTCAGTTCAAATGAGGGAGACTCCAAAATTTTGGCATAATTTGGGCAAAAAATAACGTCAAAATGAGGGAGTCTCCCTCCTGATGAGGGAGGTATCACATGTATGTTATACAAGAGGCCCACTGGCCACGGCTTGCTCACCTGAGTTTAAAACAGATTTTCAAGATGGCCGCCATGGCCGCAATTTGGGATTTCCTATCGCAACGATTGAGCTATTTTTGATCTACAAGTCACCTCAATGCTTCCTACCAAGTTTCGAGTCAATTGGTTTTTCAGTTCATCAGAAGAAGCGAAAAATAGATTTTCAAGATGGTTGCCATCTTGGATTTCCGATCAGAACGATTTTAGCTATTTTTATATCTACAAGTCATCCCCATGCTTCCTACCAATTTTCAAATCAACTGGCCCTTTGGTTCAGGAAAATAAGTGAAAAAAAAGAGTTTCAAGATGGCTGGCATGACAGCCATCTTGGATTTCCGATCCAAACAATTTAAGCTATTTTAGATCTACAAGATACTGGAATGCTTCCAACCAAGTTTCGAGTCGAATGGCCTTTCAGTTCAGGAGAAGAAGCGAAAAATAGATTTTCAAGATGTCTGTCATGCCGACCATCTTTGATTTCTGATAGGGACAATTTTAGCTATTTTTGATCTATAAGTCACCCCAATGCTTCCTACCAAGTTTCGAGACAACTGGCCTTTAGGTTCAGGAGAAGAAGCGAAAAATAGATTGTCACGATGGCGGCCATCTTGGATTTCCGATCAGCATGATTTTAGCTATTTTTAATCTACAAGTCACCCTGACGTTTCCTACCAAGTTTGGAGTCAACTGGCCTTTCGGTTCAGGAGAAGATTTCTTTTTACGATTTTTAGCTATTTTTGATCTACATGTCACCCCAATGCTTCCTACCAAGTTTCGAGTCAACTGGCCTTTCGGTTCAGGAGAAGAAGTGAAAAATAGATTTTCAGGATGGCGGCCATCTTGGATTTCCAATCGGAAGGATTTTAGCTACTTTTGATCTACAAGTCACCCTGGTGCTTCCTACTAAGTTTCTTGTCAATTGGCTTTTGGGTTTAGGAGAAGAAGCAAAAAATACATTTTTAAGATGGCAGCCATGGAGGCCATCTTGGATTTATGATCTGCACGGTTTTAGCTATTTTTGATCTACAAGTCACCCTAATGCTTCCTACCACTTTCGAGTCAACTGGCCTTTCTGTTCAGGATAAGAAGCGAAAAATACCTTTTCAAGATGGAGGCCATGGCAGCCATCTTGGATTTCCAATCGGAACGATTTTAGCTATTTTTGATCTACAAGTCACCCTGATGCTTCCTACTAAGTTTCGAGTCAATTGGATTTGGGTTTAGGAGAAGAAGAGAAAAATAGATTTTCAAGACGGCGGCAATGGCGGCCATCTTGGATTTCCGATCAAAACAATTTTAGCTATTTTTGATCTACAAGTCACCCCGATACTTCCTACAAAGTATCGAGTCAATTGGTCAAGGGGTGTAGGAGAAGTAGGCTTTTAAAGCAGTTGACGCCGCATGACGGACGACGCACAACGGACGACGGACATTGACTTACCACAATAGCTCACTTTGTGTTCAGGTGAGCTAAAAATGGGTAGACAATCATCAAATGACCATAAATGCCAAATATGGTTCACATCATTTCACTGGTTATGGAAAAAATGCAATTTAACCATTTCCCCATTATAAGTCTATGGGAATGTTCTGTTGCCGTGGCAACCAAACCGAGAGGCAGACTGGCAAACCTTTAGCAATTTTGAATTGCCTTTACCCCTAGCAACATTTGTACCAAACTAGAGTCATACTTCTTCTAGGGTTTGGATTTTCAATCGGTACGATTTTAGCTATTTTTCATCTACATGTCAACCTATTGCTTAAGAAATAGATCAGCTCTATCAGTGATTTGTTGAGTAAAAAATCACAGTTTGGAGGTCAGTTGTAAAGCAGATCAAATCACGAGCACGGAGGGCGAGAAATTTATCTACTTTAACTTGCCAACAAATAGTATTTATTACTCAACAAATCACACACAAGAGCTGATCTGTTTTGATTCTAACACATGGAAAACAACGAAAAAGTAATTGTATCCTTCAGATTCTCCCAACTTTCCACCATCATATAAAGAAATCCCGCCAACAGTTTTTACTGTAATGCTGATGTTTACATGCATTTCTCACGTTGTTTACTCTATAAAAACAACATTAGACCGCCTCACTCGTGGCAATGAAGAAAGATGTCAGCAAAGTGTCGGAACGGCGCCAGTGTTACACGCTTCTGTCCAGTGACTTGTTGTAGAATAAATCACTAGTTTTCTCCTTTCCTAATATAGGCACTATGTGTTAGAATACATCATAAGTTTAAACTTAATTCGTCTTATGGTTTGTGAGAAGATGTCCAAAACAAATTTTCAAGATGGCAGCTATGGCAGCCATCTTGGATTTCTGACTGATACAGCTTTAGCTCATTTTGATCCAGAAGTCCTCCTGTTGCTACAGGGCAAGTTTCAGATCAAATCCACCAAAGGTTTGGTAAGAGATATCGAAAATTGATTTTCAAGAATGGAGCTGTGGCGGCAATTTTAGCATTTAGGTATACTAGGAGCCCCAATGCTCCTCATCAAGTTTCAACTCAATTGGATCATAGTCTTTAGAGGAGATGTCCAAAATATAGTTTCTCAACATTTTTCCCATATAAATGTATAGGGCCTATACAAATGCATGGGGAAGCAAATTTCACCTTGCCATAACGAGGCCAAACGTCAATATAGAAACATCATTTTAGCAATTTTGTTAGACCTCTCATCACCAATGTTTTTGCAAAGATTAGGCCCCAGGGCTTATTTGGTTCTGGAGAAGAAGATTTTTAAAGGTTTTTACCATATATGCGCATGACAACCATCTTGGTCAATGGACCACACCTTTTTAGCAATTTTTTGTTCACCTGCCCCAAGGAGGCTCCACATGAAATTTGTATAAATTAACCTGGGGGCTTCAGAGGAGAAGTAGTTTGAAATTCTCAACATTTTTCCCATACAAATGTATAGGGCCCATACAAATGCATAGTACGACCATCATTTCAGCAATTTTGGTAGACCTCTCGTCCCCAATGAATCATGCAAAGATTCACCCCAAGGAATCCTTGGTTCTGGAGATGATAATTTTAAACAAGCCGCGACCATTTTAGCAATCTTTCGTTCCCCCAACTTAAGGAGGCTCCATATGAAATTTGAGCAAAATTGGCTCAGGGGCTTCAGGAGAAGTCGTTTGAAAATGAAGAAGTTGTTAATGGATGGACATACACACTGAGGTATGGACAGACAATGGACAAAAAGCGATCACTATAGCTCATCCTCAGCACTATAGCTCATCCTGAACATAGCTTATGTGGGCTAAAAATCATTTGTGACCTAATTTTGTCAGCCTATGTATGGAAGAATGTGCCTGCCTTGAAGAGATGATATATCTCATGAAACAAGTTTATTTTGCCAAATCCTTTGATTGAACAAAATTGTTTGCATTTTAAAACATCTTTACAACTAGATCAAGTTTTGAAAATAAAGAAAAGCTCCTCAATTTAGAAAATAACAATTTGATAGAATTAATAATGTACATTGCGCAAAGATGCTTCCGTAAGAAAGGATAAATCATATGCCTTTTTTCCGGGCCGAGCAGAAAATCAAATGGGACAAAACAAGAAAGGTCAATAGGCAGTGCTTATTAGATACCTGCAAGGTGACCAAATGTAACAAGACAGATAGCTGTATACATGGACATACGGATGGACAAAGTGAAACAGCATACCCCCTACAAAGACTGTTGTGCAAAGTGAGCAGGCCTTTTTGTTGACTCCAACAAATATGAGGCCGATGTACCCAAGCCATAGAGTATTCATAAAATATTGAACCAGTGGCAAGTCAGAATGTTAAGATGACATGGACCCCAAAAGAAAGAGTGCAATCAGGCTTCCTAGGAATTTAAAGATTGTGACAGTCATTCCATAGATTTATATTGCATTGTGTCCAGGACTTTAAGAATTGTGACAGTCATTCCATGGCTAGATTTATATTTAGGTATGTCTAGGAATTTAAAGATTGTGACAGTCATTCCATAGATTTATATTGCATTATGTCCAGGACTTTAAGAATTGTGACAGTCATTCCATGGCTAGATTTATTTTGTGGTATGTCTAGGAATTAAAGGACTGTGACAGTCATTCCATAAGTTTACATTGGGGTATGTCTAAATGATGAAATAAAGCTATTGTGCAAAAAAAAGGCATGTTCAGCAGTGAAATTAGATATCTACCCCGTATGCAGCATTATATAGAGTGGGGATGTGACTAAGAAGGAAGCTGTCAAAGTTTCAGGTGTAAAGGGGACTTTGTTTTAAGAACCTCTATTGTGTTGTGTTGTGTTGAGGTTTTACAGCCCTGTCAACCCAATGGGGTCATGTCGAGCGCGGTCAGTTTACCTAACCACACGTTTACTGGGCAGGCTTAGTCCTCTAAGCGGTTAACCAGTATTGTGCACATTCTTTCGCCAGAAACTGACAACTGCCCTTCTTGAATTAGTGGAAGGGAGAGAATGACCCTAGAAAATATTTCATGATCAATCTCCACGAAAGAATGTTGTCGACCTTGGCAGGGGTTGAACCCGCGACCTCCTGGTCTCCAGTCGGATGGCACATCCAACTAAGCCACCGAGGCTGGCCGTTTTAAGAACCTCTAACACTGAAAACAAGAGAAACGGTGAAACCAAAGGATGCTCCCCAAAGATGCGCAGTAGTGGGAGGGGTATGTCAGTGAAAGAGTAAAATACTTAAAGAGATGTGCTACGGACAAGCTTATTATTGCAAAAATTAAGATAGGAAGTAACTCAGTAATTACTTTTTACAGAGTTACAGTTCTTGCACTGCACCATCTCTGATGTCTGTCTCTCAATATACCAAGTTTCATTTGATTCTCTTCTATACTTTCAGAGATATGCACCAGACAAATTAATTTGGCAAAAATTAGGAAGGGAAATAACTCAATAAATACTGACTATAGGGTATGGTTCTTGCATTCTGCACTTCCCCTCATATCCCTCCATCACTGTATCAAGTTTCATTTTTTTTATTGTCAATACTTTTAGAGATATGCTCCGGACAAGCTTACTAATGCAAAAATAAGGAAGGGAAATAACTGTAACTACTTGTGATAGAGTTACAGTTCTTGCATTCTGCACTTCCTCTGATGGCCATCTATCAATGTATCAAGTTTCATTTATTTAGCTTCAATGCTTTTAGAGATATGCTTGTGATAGAATTACAGTTCTTGCACTCTACACTTTCCCTGATAGCTGTCTATCAATGTATCAAGTTTCATTTAATTACCTTCTATACTTTCAGAGATATGCTTCATACAAGCTTTTATTGCAAACATTAAGAAGGGAAGTAATTCTATAAATACTGGCGACAGGGTTATAGTACTTGCATTCTGCGATTCCCCTCATAATCCTCTATCACTGTATCAAGTTTCATTTATTTATCTTCAATACTTGTAGAGATATGCTCCGGACAAGCTTACCATTGCAAAAATTGGTAAGGGAAATAACTCTGTAATTACTTGAAATAGAGTTACGGTTCTTGCACTCTGCACTTCCTCTTATGGCCGTCTATCAATGTATCACGTTTCATTTAATTCCCTTCTATACTTTCTGCGACATGCTCCGGACAAGCTTTTTATTTGCAAAAATTAAGAAGGAAAGTGGACAAGCTTTTTATTTGCAAAATTTAAGAAGAGATGTAACTCCCTAAATACTGGTGACAGGGTTATGGTTTTTGCATTCTGCAATTCCTCTCATGGTCCTCTATCAGTGTATCAAGTTTCATAAAATTACCTTCAATTCTTTTAAAGATATACTCTGACAAAAGTGTGACTGATGGACGAATGGAAGTTCACACGAAATGATGGTTATGTGACTTTTTTTTGTGCCCATCTTATGGTTGACTGACTTTTTTTTATGTGACCTGTCACATAAAAACAAAATTTTTCTAAAGAAATGATGGTTATATGATTTTTTTTTTCTAACAAAATGATGGTTATATGATTCTTTTTACAGAATAAGGCACATAAATGTATGACAACAGTCATATTACCATCGATTCGTTACCCCAGATAGACGGACGGACATTATAAGGTTATCCCTTTGATCTTTCTTTTATCTTTTTAACCCCACAATACCAATTGTTTAACAGAAATCTACCTCCTTATGTGAAATTCTACAGAAAAGCTAACCCCAAGATATCATGTGGGCATGTACGGACGGACAGAGGGTTAGACAGACTGTTGGACGGACAGACAACTGCATGCTCTCCCTTCGAGGAGCATAAAAATGCCAAAAATTATCTACTATTCTTCCTTGCTTTTCTCCTTTTTGTGTCGCCTGCTTAGCTTGGCAGATACATAGGGATCATGTTGTCCATCCAGGTCATCGTAGGCATCATTGTTGTTGATGTTTTCGTCACACTTTTTGTTTCTGCTCAGTAATTTTTGAAGGGATGCATTGATTTCATTCAAAGTCTGCAGAAGTTTATATCATTGTAAAATACAGGTCAAGTTCAATACTGGTTATCATCCGCCAAATTTTGAATGAGTTATGACCCTTTTTTGACTTGGTTTCTATTATCAAGTTAAGATGTTAGTTTCCGTTCAGTAGGTTCTGAAGAGATGCATTTACCTTACCAGAAGTTTGCAGAAGGGTATACTGTAAAATACAGGTCAAATTCGATATTGGCAAATTTTTGGCCACGTTATGGCCCTTTTTTTACTTACATTTTGTTGTTGGGTTAAGTACATAGACGCATCCTTGTGTGCTCCATAACTCTGATACCCTTAGAGGTATTTTGATAATATTTGGTAGGGATGAAGAGGAGGACCAGCAGGCATTATGCCTGCAAGAGAGACAACTCTCACTTTTTTTGTTATGTACTTATATTCCCTGAAGCCAAAATCTTGCTGAGGTCATAACTCCCATACTGTTTCAGATAAGTTGATATTAATTGACAGGGATATCTATCAGGTCAAGTAGGAGTGTCACATAAAAGCAGGACTACTCTTGCTTTGTTCTTTTCCTAGCTTCTCCCCTGAATGGATTTCTTAGCCAAATTCCTGTGCACTCCATAACTTCATGTTTTTAAATATTTTGATAATATTTGGTAGGAGGACAGTAGGCATATCGCGTGCAAGAGAGACAAATCTTTTTTTTTCATTATGTACTTATGTCCCCTGAAGCCAAAATCTTCTGCAGGCCTTAACTCCCATACTGTTTGAGAAAGTTTGAAACAAATTGGTAGGAACATATTTCAGGTCAAGTAGGAGTATCACATGCAGGCAGAACAACTCTTGCTTTGGTCTTCTGATTATCTCCCCTGAACGAATTTCTAAGCGCACCTTTTCATCTAAATGGTTTGAAATATTTTGATAACATTTGGTAGAGGCATAGATAAGAACCTGTAGGTGTGTCACATGCAAAAGAGACAACTCCCACTTTCTTCATTATGTAATGTCCCCTGAAGCAAAATCTTGTGCATACTGTTTAAGATAATTAGAAAATGTTGGGTAGGGACATATATCTGGTCATGTAGAAGTGTCACATGCAAGACGGTCAACTCTAGCTTTGTTCTTTTTTAGCTCACCTGAGCTCAAGGTGAGCTATTGTGATCACTCACCCTCCATGGTTGTCATCATCATCCGTCTGTCCATCCTTCAGTCCGTCCATCAGTCCGCAATTTCTTTAAGCAACAACTCCTCCTAAACCACTGAACCAATTTTTTACCAAATTTCAGAGGACTGATCCCTGGGTGATACGGACTATAAATTGTTCAAAGATTTGGAATCCATGCAGGATTCTGGTTGCCATGGCAGCCAATAGAAAAAAAATGAAAAAGTGTTTGTAAAACAATATGCCCCTAACTGTATGCTTTCTCTTAAAGGGGAACACAAAGTTAAAAGGTATTATGCTTTAAAGTAAATAAGTTTACAAACAATGAATTTTGACACAAATCTGATCAAAATCAGTGGAAAAATAAGTAAATTATAGACAACTGAATATTTAAACATTGGTGGAATCGGCGACGCCATTTTGAATATTTAATGAGGTTTCATTAAAATTAAAATTTGTTTCATGAAGGTAGTTATTCTCATAAAGTTGGCAGTAAATTAACCATACCATTCAATGAGCTAATTCAGCAGACAATAGTGATCTTGAGGGATGGAATTTTCTACCCGCACCAAACATCCATGACAGATTCTGTTTCTTGTATACCTTTCAATTTCTAGTGTTTATCAATCTTTTTCTTTTATTTTAAATGCAGCAATCCCTTCCATACACAATGAAGTATTTGTTGCCATTTGCCAGCTTAAAAGCTGACATCATTATCATACCGCCATGACATCAGGTTAGCAACAAGAACTACACGAGGTCGTATACAACCATCACACTGATCAACCATATGTGAAGTATTTCCTTTTTTTATCTTACCCCTCGGTAGGACAGGGTTGGTAGGATAAGAATTTTTATTTCCAGCAAAAACCACAGATTTCTTTATCTGGTATTCAAGAAAACATTCTTCTAATGACTGTATGGTTTTTAAAATGCTTCTTGGGATAAAATTTTTCTAATGACTATATGGTGTTTTCTTGTACAGACCCTTACAAAAATATGATGCACAATGGCAGAAAATGGCACTTATGCCTAATATGAACTATGAAAGCCTGTGCATTCAGTCTGATAAAGCCAGTTCACTGGTATATTCTACAGCATTTGTTGATTCTTTAACCCATTAAAGATTGAATACTCTCCCGCATTATATATTAGAACAGTACATTTTCGATTTTAGGTATGTCAGGCTATATGATGTAGAAAGAACAAGACCTGTCGTTAGACAGGATAGCTAGCTGGAACTTGCGCTTATCAAATATAAAATTAAGACTTTGACCTTAAAATCCTGAGCATAGTTAGTGTTGTGTTGTGTGTGTGTGTGTGTGTGTGTGTGGGGGGGGGGGGGGGGGGGTGGGATGAACATCTTCCATAGCTGCTATCTGTATACTAAATATAAATAGTATGATTTGAAAAGTAGCTGAGTAAATATAAGATCTTTAGAATTTTGAGGTAAAACTTTAACATAAAATTTCTTAGTCTGTGACCTTGACCTATAGGTTATAGGGCAGGGATAGTACTGAATAAAATTTTGAAAAAATATCTATAATCATGCCAAATATAAAGTTAACTCCATCCAAGGATTTAGAAATTAAGAGATCTTAAAAACTTAGACGCAAAATTTTAACATAAATTTCTAAGTCTGTGACCCTGACCTCACGGTCATAAATTGGGGCGGGAATGGTGCCGAATAAAATTTTGGATAAATATCTATAATCATGTCAAATATAAAGTAACTCCATGCAAGGATTTAGAAATTAAGAGATCTTAAAAACTTTGACGCAAAACTTTAACATAAATTTCTTAGTCTGTGACCTTGACCTCTAGGTCATAAGCAAGGGTGGGGATAGTGCCGAATAAAATTTTGGATCAATATCTATAATCATTCCAAATATAAAGTAAATCCATACAAGGATTTAGAAATTAAGCGATCTTAAAAACTTTAACATAAATTTCTAAATCCGTGACCTTGACCTTTAGGTCATGGACCAATATCTATTATCATACCAAATATACAGGAAATCCATGCAAGGATTTAGAAATTAAGAGATCTTAAAAACTTTGATGCAAAACTTTAACATAAAATTTCAAAGTCCATGACCTTGACCTATAGGTCATGAGCTAGGATTTAGAAAATATGAGGTCTTGTAAACTTTGACGAAAAACTTTAACATTTTTGTTAACGTCGCCGCCAACGCTAACACCAATGCTGCAGGTAGTGCAATAGCTCTTCTGTACTTTCGTACAGGCGAGCTAAAAATGGCTGAACTATTAGCAAACAGTGGAGACCCTGATTAGATGCCATGTTCTGCAGTGTCTGAATTGGGTCTGTACTGTTTGCCAGTTTCCAGTTTAGGGGTCTCCAGTCTTCAAAGGATTAACACTTAACATGCTGGGCAATAATTTCAACAGACAACATTTTGGAATATTAATCTTATTTCCCAGTTTTAATATTAATCTTATTTCTTCAACATTTCATGCAAACTGTCTTTTTTTTTTCCAGAAAACAGGCTTTGACAGTTCATGCAAATTGTCTCCTATGGAGTTTCAAAGCCTGTTTTCTGGGAAAAATACAAAAAAAATATAACAATTTTGTCATCTGCTGAATTTGCCCAGAGTGTAGTCAAGATTAATCATGCAACAAAAGCTCTAATCAGACTGTACAATGGGGGCCTTCATTGTCTGAATATGCAATAAGGGCCATTTTGTCACAACGTGCACCATATGGACTATCTCATCATATCTCACTTACTTGAAAGCTATCACACTGCCAGGAGTAAACTTTTCAAATATCACAGACGTTGTCTCACCATCCTCTGATGGTTTTATTGTCACGAATTTACTCATAGATGTTGTGATATGTTGCCTCATGTCCAGGTAATAATCTGGTAGTCCATTGATAAAGTCCTCATCCTTCACATACTTGAAGGCATCTGTATGTTTTGTCTGGACTTCAAAAAGTATTTCAACAATTTTTCCTGTTCACAAAAACAAAGAAACAGTGTTAACTTGTTTTTTTGGGGGTTTTTTATTTCTTTTTTTGTTTTGTGGTTTTTTAGGGGGTGGGTTGGGATAGAGGTTTCAAACTGAATATTTTGAGACACAGATTTGAATTTATATTCTATCAAAACTGTCCATTTTAAAGTTAAATAGAGGAAGCTTCGAGAAGTTGCACTGATTTAATATGTGAGTTTTCCTGAGCAGTGACGGACGCTCATTAAAATCTTAGAAATCTTGAGAATTATTCACACCAAATGCACTGTGTGAAAGTATCGTGTATGTGTACAATCACTATCCAAGCATTGTAACAGGCATACCAATCTACAAACTGTCAGTGACCCTAACTTTTTGTCTTAATTTTCAAGAAAACTTCTTTTCTAGAATCTCATTACGTAAACACGCCTATATAAAATCTACACTTCTTAAGCCATAGCTCTAGATAAGTCAATGTTTTAAACATTTGTTTTTTTTTATTTTCCTCATTTCTTCTTAAAAACTTTTGGGTACTCATCAGAAGCAAGAAACTACTAATGAGTATCCATAACATATGTTTTTATGAAGATTTTTTTTTTATCTTGATAACCCTCTTATCTAGAGTTATGTAAACCATGGAAATTCACCATTTATATCTGAAAATGAGGAACAGTTTGGTTATTTAGGACATTAAAACATTTATGTCAAGTGCACTCTCCTACCACAACTCTTTGGCCCACTCTATTTCAAACAGCAGAGTGTCTGGTTAATTTTTATCATCACTATGTTTCTACAGAAATTCCTGTAGTTAATGCTAACAGAGTAGACCCTGATCAGATACCACATTCTGCATCTGATCTTGGTCGTCTGATCTGTGGCATCTGATCTGGATCTGCAGTTTGTTTGCCATTCAGTATGTGAATTTATATCAACAATCTGGATCAAGTAATTTGATTGGTTGAAAATTTGAAAAGGGTATAGCATCTTAATTTTTTCAGCAGGACAAGGGTAAAATAAATAAGTGTCTAAATAAAGTGCTGTCTGAATGGCAAACTGTGGACTCTGATCAAACTGCTCCTTTTGATGTATGTCAGAAGAAACAAAAATGGCTGGAACATCTACTGACAAAACATTTTATTCTAAATTTTTACTTTGATAATTATGTTCTCTCTAGACTTAATTAGAAAGAAAATATTCTGATACACAACAGTTTTGCAGACATATGTTCTCAAAGCTAAGAAATTATGAATAATGTACATTTTTATCATGAAAACACATACCAGAATGCTTTAACACAATAACAAATACTGAATTGATAACATAGTTATCTCCCTTGGCCTAATTTGCCTACATGTACTAGTTAGCAAACTACACCACAACCTCTTTATTGTTTGTGTTTGTGTTGAGGTTTTATGGCCCAGTCAACCCAATGGGGTCATGTCGAGCGCGGTCAGTTTACCTAACCACACGTTTACTGGGCAGACTTAGTCCTCTAAGCGGTTAACCAGTATTGTGCACATTCTTTCGCCAGAAACTGACAACTGCCCTTCTTGAATCAGCAGAAGGGAGAAAATGACCGTAGAAAATATTTCATGATCAATCTCCACGAAAGAATGTTGCCGACCTCGGCGGGGGTTGAACCCGCGACCTCCTGGTCTCCAGTCGAACGGCGCATCCAACTGAGCCACCGAGGCCCAACCTCTTTATAACCTCTTTATAACACTAGTGTTTGCATCCAAAGAAAAAAATATGTTAGCTTAACAACCGAGTTATATCCAAACTAGAAATGTGTCAGTATGACACAGGTGCCCCCGCCCAGAGCCATCCTCAAGCACAAGCAGGTATTTTGCAAAAAATGAAGTTGAAAAAAAGGACAAATCTATCTTTTTTAAAAACAAAATATTGGAAGGAAAACATCTTTTGAAGGAGAAAAAGGGCCATAACTCCCATAATAATGGGTTGATTTTACCCTACTTGGAACTTGACCTCTATTTTATGATTATATACCTGTGTGTTAAATTTGAATTCAATACACTAATGTTTTCAAAAGATATCAAACTGAAACTATTTCTCAACGTTGAAAAAGGGCTGTAACTCCAAAAATAATTGGTGATTTTACCCTAAATCAAACTTGTATTTTATAATTATATGCTTGTGTATAAAATATGAATCCAATTCACTAATCTTTTCAAAAGTTATGAAACGGAAACCATTTTTCAAAGCTGAAAAAGGTCCATAACTCCAAAAATAATTGGTGGATTTTACCCTAAATCTAACCTGACATACATTTTATGATTATATACCTGTGTATAAAATTTGAATCCAATACACTAATCTCTTCAAAAGATATCGAACAGAAACCATTTTTCAACTATTTTTCAATATTGATAAAGGGCCGTAACTCCAAAATAATCGGTGGATTTTACCCTAAATCAAACTTGACTTATCCTTTTTAATTATATGCTTGTGTATAAAATATGAATCCAATTCACTAATCTTTTCAAATGTTATGGAACAGAAACCATTTTTCAAAGTTGAAAAAGGACCATAACTCCAAAAATAATTGGTGGATTTTACCCTAAATCCAACTTGACATACGTTTTATGATTATATACCTGTGTATAAAATTTGAATCCAATACACTAATCTTTTCAAAAGATATCGAAAGGAAACCATTTTTCAACTTTTTTACAACATTGATAAAGCACCCTAACTCCAAAAATAATTGGTGGATTTTACCCTAGATCAAACTTGACTATATTTTATAATTATATGCTTGTGTATAAAATATGAATCCAATTCACTAATCTTTTCAAATGTTATGGAACGGAAACCATTTTTCAAAGGTGAAAAAGGGCCATAACTCCAAAAATAATTGGTGGATTTTACCCTAAATCGTACTTGACCTACATTTTATGATTATATACCTGTGTATAAAATTTGAATCCAATACACTAATCTTTTCAAAAGATATCAAACGGAAACCATTTTTCAACTATTTTTCAACATTGATAAAGGGCTGTAACTCCAAAAAATATTTGTGGATTTTACCCTAAATCGAATTTGACCTATATTTTATAATTATATGCTTGTGTATAAAATATGAATCCAATACACTAATCTTTTCAAAAGTTATGGAACGGAAACCATTTTTCAAAGTTGAAAAAGGGCCATAACTCCCAAAATAATGGACAGATTTTACTCTAAATCGAACTTGACCTACATTTTATAATTATATACCTGTGTACAAAATTTCAATCCAATATACCAATCCTACGGAAACCATTTTTCAAAGTTGAAAATTTTTCAAAGTTGAAAAGGGCCATAACTCCCAAAATAATTGGTGAATTTTACCCTAAATCGAACTTGGCCTACATTTTATGATTATATACCTGTGTAAAAAATTTCAATCCAATACACAAATCCTTTCAAAAGATATCACACGGAAACCAAGTGTTACATATATGACAGACGGGACAGACGGACGTAGGTAAGTATGTACGGACAGCGTAGATACTATATGCAACCCCACCCCCCCCCACCCCCCCCCCATTGAAAATGGCGGGGGCATGACAAAAATGTATAAATAATCATTTTCCTATTAAATCTTTACATTTTTGTTTGGATACAACATTTTTGGGGTTCATCTTTTAACCGTCTTATATCCCAAACCATACTATGATGAATCGTGTGAAAGGACTTTATGAAAAAGAATCCTGTCTGGAGTTATATTCCAGAAAGTATATGCCAGCCTCGGTGGCTCAGTCAGATGTGCATCAGACTGGTGATGAGGATCACGGGTTTGATCCCTGTCGAGTCATATAACATTCTTTCCTGAAGATTGATCATAAAATATTTTCTACCATTATTCTTTCCTCTCCGTTGAGTCAAGAAGGGCAGTTGTCAGTTTCTGATGAGAGACTGTGCACAAATATTGGTTTACCGCTTAAAGGGCTAAGCATGCCAGAAAAAGTATGGTTAGGTAACTGACTGGCTCGACATAACCTTAATAGTGTTGACTGAGCAGTTAAACTCCAACTCAACCAACCAACCAACCATAAGTATACACAAAGTACGACTCACCTTGTACAGTTATGGGCCTGATATAGCCGGTTTCCTCTGGATCCTGTGGCTTGTAGAAGCTTGTCCTCGCTATGAGGACAATAGATTCATGAGTAAGTGGCTTGTGTCTGGTCACAGACACACAGTTGCCATCTACCTGGTCAACATATACCTGCAAAATGATTTAGTACAACCAGTCACAAGGCAATTCAGCAATTCTACAGTTAGTCTCATCTACAAATCAAACCATTATGAAAACACGCCTATTCAAATATATTGAAAATTTTACCATCAAAAAATGAAAATTGTCAGATAAAAAATTCTGATATTTTCATATTTCTGCTCAAAACATAGATTGTGGGTTTTCGTTAGAAAATTATGCATACCCCTGTAAACCCCAGTTTTACTCTATAAAAGTGGGGTTTATGGGGGTCAAAATTATAAAGACATGTTTTCGTGATGTACCATATTCAAGCTAATTACTATACTGTGTGCTTCGTTTTTTCAAAATTATGGAAAAACTTGTAGTTCTCCACCTAATAAGAGGACTTCATAAGGGGAGTATTTAACGATTGCTTATGAGATATTTTTCATTCTGATTTTCTTTATAAAAGCATATGCTTTTGGTACTCATCTGAATTGCCTCGACTCATAACATCTTCCTTTATAAACAAGAGGGCCATGATGGCCCTGTAATGCTCACCTGAGCATCATAGCACTTTGAGAACCTGATCTAGAACTGATCAAGGCAAACATTCTGATCAAAATTCAAAATGATTATATTAACCTGATCTAGAACTGATCAAGGCAAACATTCTGATCAAAATTCAAAATGATTATATTAACAAGTAAGATAATGTAGCATGTCTAATGGACTGTGAAATAAAGGTCAAGGTCAAATATGGATGACAGCACTCAAGAGGCCATGCTACCATGTATGCATGTACTAAGTATCACTGGCTGTAGGAGCAATAGTTACTGAGAAACTGACCTAAACACAAACACTTCACAAGTACCAAATATCACTCTGTAGGACCAATAATTACTGAGAAACTGACCTAAACGGAAAAACTTAAGAAAGTCACTGGATAGAAAAATATACATCACCTTGAAATCATCAAGACAATCATTTTGAGCAAGATTCATGATGATCACTTCAAAAATGTGACCTCTAGAGCATCAACAAGGTTTTCCTTTGATTTGGCCAGGTGACCTAGTTTCTGATATCAAGTGACCCAGTTTTAAACTAGACCTAGAAATCATCAAGACAAACATTTTGAGCAATATTTATGATGATTATTTAAAAAATGTGACCTCTGGAGTGTTAACAGTTTTCTGCTGATTTGGCCTGATGACCTAGTTTTTGAGCCCCTGTGACCCAGTTTCAAACTTGACCTAGAAATCATCAAGACAAACATTTTGAGCAAGATTCATGATGATTGCTTCAAAAATGTGACTACTAGAGTGTTAACAAAATTTTCTGCTGATTTGGCCTGGTGACCTAGTTTTTGACCCCAAGTGACCCAGTTTCGAACTTGACCTAGAACTCATCAAGACAAACATTTTGAGCAAGATTCATAATGATTGCTTCAAAAATGTGACCGCTAGAGTGTTAACAAGGTTTTCTGCTGATTTGGCCCGGTGACCTAGTTTTTGATCTCAAGTGTTCTAGTTTCAAACTTGACCTAGAAATAATCAAGACAAACATTTTGAGCACGATTCATGATGATTGCTTGAAAAATGTGACTACTAGAGTGTTAACAAGGTTTTCTGCTGATTGGGCCAGGTGACCTAGTTTTTTACCCCAGGTGACCCAGTTTCGAACCTGACCTAGAAATCATCAAGACAAACATTTTGAGCAAGATTCATGATGATTGCTTAAAAAAATGTGACCGCTAGAGTGTTAACAAAGTTTTCCGCTGATCTGGCCCGGTGACCTAGTTTTTGACCCCAAGTGACCCAGTTTCAAACTTGACCTAGTACTCATCAAGACAAAACATTTTAAGCAAGATTCATGATTACTGCTTCAAAAATGTGACCACTAGAGTGTTAACAAGGTTTTAGCTGATTTGGCCAGGTGACCTAGTTTTTGACCCCAAGTGACCCAATTTTGAACTTGACCTATAAATCATCAAGACAAACATTTTGAGCAAGATTCATGATGATTGCTTGAAAAATGTGACCGCTAGAGTGATAACAAGGTTTTCCTCTGATTTGGCCTGGTGACCTAGTTTTTGACCCAATGTGACCCAGTTTCGAACTTGACCTAGAAATCATCAAGACGAACATTTTGAGCGAGATTCATGATGATTGCTTAAACAAGTCACCCCGATGCTTCCTAGCAAGTTTGGAGTCAACTGGCCTTTCAGTTCAGGAGAAGAAGCAAAAAACAGATTTTCAAGCTGGCTGTAATGGCGGCCATCTTGGATTTCCAGTTGGAACGATTTTAGCTATTTTTGATCTATAATCACCCTGATGCTTTCTACTATGTTTGGAGTCAATTGGCTTTTGGGTTTAGGAAATGAGGCAAACAATAGATTTTCAAGATGGCTGCCATGGTGGCCATCTTGGATTTCAAATCGGCACAATTTTAGCTATTTTTGATCTACAAGTCACCCCGATGCTTCCTAGCAAGTTTGGAGTCAATTGGCCTTTCGATTCAGGAGAAGAAGCGAAAAAAAGATTTTCAAGATAGCGGCCATGGCGGCCACCTTGGATTTCCGATCGGCACGATTTTAGCTATTTTTGATCTACAAGTCACCCTGATGCTTCCTAGCAAGTTTGGAGTCAAACGGCCTTTCAGTTCAGGAGAAGAAGCGAAAAATAGATTTTTAAGATGGCGGCCATCTTGGATTTCCGATCGGCACGATTTTAGCTATTTTTGATTTACAAGTCACCCTGATGCTTCCTACCAAGTATCGAGTCAATTGGCCCAGGGGTGTAGGAGGAGTAGGCTTTTAAAGCAATTGTTGATGGACGACGGACATTGACTGACCACAATAGCTCACTATGAGCACTTCGTGCTCAGGTGAGCTAAGAACTCAATAAAAGTATACAGGCTGTAATCTACTGGCTGTAATCAGCAGACTATGAAATTGACTGTCTGTGTGCTTACATGGGAATGTGTGGTAATTAACATTGAATATCGTAACTCACCCAAATAAGTGATATATTCTCTCACAGCATATTTAAGTCAAAAGCTGCAACTGACAGAGTTTAACACTTTCCATGCTAGGTAAAACCTTCACCAGATAATAGTTTGAAATATTTCTCTATTCTTTTTATTTTTTTTCCAAAATAGGGTCTGACATTTCCATCATGCATTCTAATGCCTATTAAAGTAGGGAGGTCATCTGCATGAAATGTCATCACAATTTTCTGTGTCAAATATCATCAATTTGTAAAAAATTGTTATCTGTTGATTTTGCTCAGTTAACGCTATAGGTTACTTTAGTTTCATGGTTTTAAGATGAAAAATCCCAGTAACATAGGTCCATATTTATGTCACAGTGATCTGATTTTGGTATATGACAATCAGTTATGGCAGATGTACTCATACTCCGAATATAGGACATATATAATGGGGATAATTTTTTCTGTAATATACAATGTAGGTCAGGGACCACCAATGGTCTCCTACTTATTAGCCCATTACAACTTCATTAACTGTACCCATACACAAAGTTTTTGTCAGCAAAGGACATATTGTACAGGTGATTTACAATGGAGACTTTTTTTATGCCCCTGCCATTTGAAGAATGGTGGAAAGGGTATATATTGTTACCCCTGTCCATCCGTCCATCTCCTTCCGCGTCCGGTGTTGGCAACTATGTTTAAGTTTTTCAGGCGGGGGCATCTGTGTCCTTTGGATGCATTTCTAGTTCTTTAATGTAGGTCAAAATATAGGTCACAGTGCCCGACTTACAGTATGACTTCACTAGATGTATCTACACACTGACTGGACCATACAGGAGATATATGCTTGAGGTTTTTCATTTCTTTAATACAAGTAAGAAATCAACATTCAGATCACAGTGACCTGCTGCTTATGGTGTATGATACACCATCTTCATTAAATGTATCCATACACTAAATTTGAGCAGCCTAGGCCCATACAGTACACAAGATAAAACCAGATTATTTTTCTGTACTACAGGTCAAAGATCAATTCTTAGGTCACAATGACCTACTAATGGTATGCAACTCAATTCTATTAAATATAACCACAAAATAATTGGTGAACCTAGGCCCAACAATACAGGAGACTTGCACTGCATAAGTTCTTTCTTTAATGCAGGTCAGAGGTCACAATGTAGGTCATAACGACCTACTTATGATTTGTGATACACTATATTTACTAGATGTACCCACTAATCCAAATTTGATCAGCTTAAGCTATAAGTACAGCAGATATGGCTATAAAACAAGAGGCTCCTAGGCCACAATTTGCTCACCTGATAAAAACAGCTATTGCATATCTGCAAATGTCATGCAACTTCTTTCAGCATTGCCACATGCAGCAACTAGGACATAAATTTGACCATATCGTAAAAAGGTCCAAGGGCATCCTAGTATCTTCATATGAACAAACTTAATAGATTTTCAGTCCCCAATGCTGTGTACCAAATTTCAGCCTCAAAGCTTTCTTATTTCTGGAGAAGTTTTTTGAAGTGTTTTACCATATATGGGCTTGGCAGCCATCTTGTTCAGTGGCGCAGAACCAGCTGAACAAATTGTCAACATCCTTTGGACAGAAGGACCCATGTGAAATCTGGTGAAAATTGTTCAAGCAATTGTAGAGAGAGATGTTTATTTTATACATGTACATCTTGTTCGTCTGTCATTACTGACAATGACCAATCTTAATCAACTGTGTGATGTGTTAATATTTGTGTGTTCTAAAATGGCTGATGAGACCAATCTTAGCTCTAAACTGCCTGTTGCAGATAGAACAAGAGAGGTCTGAGGAAGAAAGCTCTGTTGGTGATGCCTTAGCTCTGGCTTTCCGCTGTGCACGTTTCTGCTTGGCTTCGCTGATTCTTTTTGCTTTGTATTCACCAGCTGCCCTTTTTATGAGGCCTCGCCACTTTGTACGATCTTGTGCAATCTGTTCCCATGACTCTGTTGGTATGTTGAAGTCTTTAAGGGAGGCTTTGAGGGTGTCCTTGTATCGCTTCTTCTGACCACCATGGGAGCGTTTTCCTACTTGAAGTTCTCCATAGAGGATTTTCTTTGGCAAACGTTCATCAGGCATTATGGTAACATGGCCTGTCCATCTTAACTGTGCCAATTTCAGAAGAGTATGTATACTCTGCATCCCTGCCCTTTTCAGGACTTTTGTGTCTGGAATTCTGTCTTGCCACTTGATCTTTAGAAGTTTTCTAAGACAGCTTGTATGGAAATGGTTCAGTCTTTTGGCATGCCGTTGGTAAACTGTCCAAGTTTCGCATGCGTATAATAGTGTTGGCAGCACTACTGATCTATATACTTTCAGCTTTGTGTCAAGTCTGATTCCACTTCGGTCCCAAATACTTCCACGTAGTCGGCCAAATGCTGCACTAGCTTTGGCAATTCTAGCATTGACTTCATCATCAATGTGCACAACTCTAGACAATGTGCTTCCAAGGTAGGTGAACTTGTCTCCCACTTGCAGTCGTTGACTTTTCACTGTGACGGTAGGCTCCTTGTAAGGCTTTCCAGGTGCTGGCTGATATACTACCTCAGTTTTTTTTATGCTGATTGTGAGATCATAGCTGTCACATGAATCAGATACTTGATCCACATCTTTTTGCATTTTCTCTTCTGTTGGAGCACCCTTTACCATGTCATCAGCAAAGAGGAACTCGTCTAGCACCTCTGTCTGCACCTTAGATTTAGCTTGCAACCTTCTTAGGTTGAAAACTTTCCCATCAAAGTGATACCTAATAGGTATACCATTGTCACCATCCCGGAAAGCATCTGTAAGCATGGCAGAAAACATCATGCTGAACAGTGTTGAAGCTAGTACACAGCCTTGCTTAACTCCATTTGTCACAGGAAATGGATCAGAAAATTCGCCATCATTTTGGACCCTTGCAAGCATACAATCATGGAACTGCCGCACCATTGCTATGAATTTGGCAGGACAACCAAACTTTGCCATAATTTTCCAAAGTCCCTCACGACTGACTGTGTCAAATGCTTTGGTAAGGTCGACAAAGGTCATGCAGAGGTCCACATTCTGTTCCTGGCATATTTCTTAAAGCTGTCGTGCTGTGAAGATCAGGTCTATTTTTCCTCTGTTTTTCCTGAATCCACACTGGCTTTCTGGTAGAAGCCCTGACCGTTCCAGGTGTTCATTCAATCGGTTCAGTAAGACCCTAGCAAGAATCTTCCCAGCA
Source organism: Anodontia alba (assembly GCA_964016985.1). NCBI lineage: Eukaryota > Metazoa > Mollusca > Bivalvia > Lucinida > Lucinidae > Anodontia > Anodontia alba. Next base: position 69,312,590 of record OZ024825.1, on the reverse strand, counting down.
ACTGACAATAAAGAGATGCCTCGATGATTGTCACAGACTTGAGGATTCCCTTTCCTTTTGAATAGGTGGATAATTGTTGCATCTTTGAATTCTTGAGGGATGGCTTCTTTTCTCCACATAATGTGAAATAACTCAGTCAGTTTCTCTGCAACTGGAGGACCCCCTGCTTTGTAGATCTCTGCAGGTATTGCATCTGATCCTGGAGCCTTGCCAGATGACAGGAGTTTTATTGCTTTCACTGTTTCAGAGATGGTTGGGAGCTCATCAAGCAGCGGATTACATTCCACCTGTGGTAATCTGTTGATAGCTTCATCATTGATAGATGATGGCCGATTAAGGACACCATCAAAGTGTTCAGCCCATCTTTTCAAGATAGCTTCTTTGTCAGTCAGAAGACTAGTTCCATCTGCACTAAGGAGTGGGGTGGTTCCTGAGCTCTGGGGACCATATACTGTCTTGAGTGCATCAAAGAACTTTTTCATGTCCTTTCTGTCTGCAAAAGACTGGATTTCATCAGCCTTTTTTCTCAGCCAGGAGTCTTGCATGTCTCTGAGCCTCGTCTGAACAGTCTTGCATATGTTTGAATAGGCAGTCTTGCTACATACTGAGCTGGTATTTCTGAGGTAAGCCTTGTGTTTTTGGTGTTTCTCTTCAAGGAGTCCCTGAATTTCATTGTCATTCTCATCAAACCAATCTTGGTGTTTGCGAGATACTGGTCCTAGGGAATCCATTGCTGAAGAGTGAACGGGGTATCTGAAGACTGTCCATCTCTCATCTACATCTTCTGAACTGTGTTCCAGTGCATCTAAATGGCTGCAGAGATCGTAGATGAATGCTTGCCTCTTGCTGTCTTGTTTCAGCTTTGAGACATCTAATTTCTTTGGCACCTTCTTGCCTTGTGGTCGTCATGCAGGCTGAATGCGCAGGTTGAGTTTGCTGACAACAAGCCTGTGATCTGTCCAACAGTCTGCATCACACATAGTTTTAGTCACTCTGACATCCTGTCTGTCCTTCCTTCGCACTATGACATAGTCAATGAGATGCCAGTGTTTGGAGCGAGGGTGCATCCATGTTGTCTTTCTGCTAGTTGGTAGACGGAAGACTGTATTGGTGATCAGTAATTCATGCTCTGCACACTTCCTTAAAAGGAGGAGTCCATTGCTGTTGCATTTCCCTACACCTTCAGATCCCATCACTCCTTCCCAGGTCTGGTGGTCTGTGCCCACTCTGGCACTGAAGTCCCCGAGGAGGATGAGTTTGTCTGTCCAGGGTGCTGCAGAAATCACAGAATCCAAATCATCATAGAACTTGTCTTTAACCTCATCTGGGTTGGTCATTGTGGGTGCATAGGCACTTACAATTGTTGCATGCCTCTTGCCAGATAAGGGAAGTCTCAGCGTCATCAGGCGGTCATTTATACCTTTGGGATGTCCTGAGAGCTTGCTGACGAGGTGTGACTTGATGGTGAATTCTTTCTCCTGCTTCACGCCGCTCTTCTTTCTTGCGTCCACTCCAGAAGGAAGTGTAGCCAGCACCAACTTCTTTTAAAAGCCCTTCTTCTGCAAGGTGAGTCTCACTCAGAGCTGCAATCTCGACTTTGTATCGGTCAAGTTCTCTACCAACTAGAGCTGTTCTTCGCTCAGGTCTGTCAGAACTAGAACTGTCCATTAGGGTGCACACATTCCAGGCGCCGATGGTTAAAGGTATCACCTTCATCTTCTTTTTTCTTGTTTGACTGCTAAGTGGGATTCCCGCTGATCGCGGTTAACCAGCCAGGAGTTTTGAAGCAGGCAATTGTTTAGGGCACCTTTTCTAGCCCCTTCCCCATGCTACGGGGGTGAAAAAGGTCTGCTCAGTCGCTCAGTTTGGCTGCCGAATTCCCCATACTGCTTCGCTCTTAAGGAAAGCGACCATACAGAACCAAGCCGCCTGTGTGCAGGTCCGCAACTACAGCTTCCAGTGTTTCCTCACCTGCTGCTTCGCCGCTCGCCCATCGCCATAGGGCTTTTGTATGATTTGCATATATGTGCTTGCTGTGAATGTGTGTTGCTGATTAAGATGACATGTGCTGTGAATTGGATTTTAGTGAGGGAGAGGCGCGCAGAGTCAACCTCACTCTCTCATCCTGACCTAGCTGGATCCAGAGGCAAGACAGTGTCAGGACATCTGGAGCTAAGCCCGGATGCAGTGGATGACCATGACTTCTTTTGTGCCTTGTCATGCTCTCCATGCTCCACAGCATGCTGCTGCATCGCCATTTGAGCCATTGAATCATAGTAATGATTTCTTCCGCCCCAGCTGCCGAAGCAGACTTTACATAACTGGAACAGGCAAATCCAGGTATGCAGGCTTTTGTTTGTTGCCAACTCCTAGATGGATTGCCGACCAGGGCTTGCGAGCCCCATCTACCCTAGATATTGCTACACAGATTCTGTTAACAGCTATATAGAAGCAGTAACTTAAATGTCTTATGTACATAGCCAAGGGGCAAGGGCAGAAAACCCCCATAATTTTGACAGTAGCTAACCAGTTTTTAATTCTTTAATCATATGTTGTAAGTTTCAGCCATTAGTCCTTAATATATACTGAGAAAATGATTTTAAACATTTTTTCACGTACAAATGTATGGGGGTGCAAATTTGACCTTGCCGTAAAAAAGTCAAAGGTCAACTTACAAACATCATTTGAACAAACTTTGTAGACATTGAATCCCTGATGCTATATACTAAGACTTGGCCTCAAAGCTTTCTTGGTTCTGGAGAAAAAGATTTTTAAGTGTTTTTACCATAATGATATGAGCATGGTGGCCATCGTGTTCAATAGTGCAGAACCATGTTATATATTATCAATACCCTTTTGGCAGAAGGCCCCGTGTGAAATCTGGTGAAAATTGCTCAAGTGATTTCAAAGAAGAAGACATTAAAAAATTACACAATTTTATACACGAATATAGCCCAGGGCAAGAGCAGATAACCACCAGGGGACAAAAGTTTGATTTAAACTAAAAAGTTTACCTACTTTAAACATCCATTGTAAGTTTCAGCCATTAGTTTTAATATATTTTGAGAAAATGATTTTTCAACATTTTCCCCATACAAATGCATGGGGACGCAAATTTGACCTTGCCGTAAAATGGTCAAACATTATCCTAAGATCATCATTTGAAAAAACTTGATAGACCTTGAGTCACTGATGCTATATACCAAGATTCAGCCTTAAAGCTTTCTTGGTTCTGGAGAAGATGATTTTTAAGTGTTTTTTACCATATATGGGCATGGCGGCCATCTTGTTCAATGGCGTGGAAGCATTCGAACAATTGTGAATATTCTTTCGACAGAAGGCCCCATGTGAAATCTGGTAACAAGAGCTCCGCCAAGCGGGGCATTATACGCCCGTGGCAAGTAAAAAGATGTAGCACAAAAACTGGCTCCTGTATAATTCAGTGCTCCGGATATAAACTGTAAGTGGAATTACAAAAAATAAAAAAAAATTAAAAAATTTCATTGGGGCATATCTCTGCTGATATTTGGTGAACTGTAACCTAAGCGACCAAGCTGGCCCAGGAATTAAGGAAGAAGTGACTTCTCCCTCCTGGGAAAATAGGGAGAAGTTTGCTGCTTCTAGGGAGAAGTGCTTTCTGATGGAGGACACACTACAGAAGCATGACTATATTATAAGCTCATATGAGCCTTTGGCTGATTTGTTTTTCCTATACTTCAATATCGGACCAAACAATAACAAAACAAAAATAAACAACCAAAAAAAAAAAAAAAATGCTGCAAGAAATGTTTTTGTAAACCTTTAACTTGTTTAATACTGATTTTATTTTAGTTCTTCAAGGGAGCCAAATCAGGAGTATTAAAAAAAAAAAAAAAAAAAAAAAATCCAAAAAAGAATTATGTATTCATAAAGATTTAATAATGGCAACCTTTCCTTGCAAATCTAATAAAAGAAGGAAAAAAAAAACTCAATATCTTGCCCATATGACCAAAACTTTAGTTATTTGCAAAAAATATACCTATTATAAAATAAAATTTGCACACTATTACCTCTCAACAATATGCTGCGAAAAGTTTACAAAAACTTTCAAAGGGACATAAATCTGCAAATATTTGGTGCACTATAACCTCGAAATAATATGTGCTGCTCCACATCATCGTGTAACTATATATGAAGTTTTAGCTTGATCGGATGTAAACTATAGAAGGATTCAGCGGGAAACAAAAAATTAATAGAAATTAATAGAAATTTTCAACAGGGTTTGCTAATATAATATGCACTGCAACACATCATGATCTAACTGTACATGAAGTTTCAGCTTGATTGGATGTAAACTGTAGAAGGATTTAGCCAGAAACGAAAAATTATTAGAAATCTTCAAAGGGGTATAACTCTGCTAACATTTGGTGGACTGTAACCTTGAAACAATATGCGCTGCTCCACATCATGGTCTAACTACAAATCAAGTTTCAGCTTGATCAGATGTAAACTGTAGGAGGAGTTTGCCGGAAACGAAAAGTCAACTGAAATTTTCAAAGGGGCATAACTCTGCTAATATTTGGTGGACTGTAACCTCGAAATAATATGCACTACTCCACATCATGGTCTAACTATATATAAAGTTTCAGCTTGACTGGATGTAAAATGTAGGGGGAGTAAACCGGAAATGAAAAGTTTACAGAAATTTTCTAAGGGGCATAACTCTGCAAACATTTGGTGGACTGCAACCCCGAAAAAATATGCACTGCGCCACATCATGGTCTAACTATATACCAAGTTTCAGCTTGATTGGATGTAAACTGTAGAAGGAGTTAGCCAGAAGCGAAAAAGTTTACAGACGGACGGATGGATGCCATACCCCGTAACATAATACGTCCTGTTTTTCAAAAGGGCGTATAAAACCTGTTCAAGTGGTTTCAGAAAAGACATTTAAAGATTCTATGATTTTATACATGTATATAGCCTGGGGATAAGGGCAGATAACCCCCAGGAGACAAAAATTGATTTTAACTAAAGGTTAAATTACTTTAATCATCCACTGTAAGTTTCAGCCATTAGTCTTTAAAACATTTTGAAAAAATGATCTTTCAACATTTTCCCCATACAAATGCATGAGGACGCAAATTTGACCTGGTTGTAAAAAAGTCAAAGGTCAACCTACGATCATCACTTGGACAAATTTGGTAAGACTTTGACTCCCTGATGCTATATACAGCCTTAAAGCTTTCTCGGTTCTGGAGAAGATTTTTTTTAAGTGTTATTACCATATACGGGCGTGGCGGCCATCTTAATTAACAGACGGTGACCATTTGAACAAATTTTCAATCTCCCAATAACAGAAGGCTCCATGTGAACTCTGATGAAAATTGGCTCGGGGGTTTCAGAGAAGTCATTCAAAGGTGTTTACTGATGACAGAAGGCCAAAGAGATGGATATACAACAGACAAGTGATCACAAGAGGGCCATGAAAGCCCTAAATCGCCCACCTGTGTTCCATTGCTTTAGCTTCAGGATGGTTGTATTAATTTAATTTAAATCGGGCAAGTGGTTTGTAAGATTATCAAAGTTTTCTATCAAAGGAATATTCCTGTGAAATTATTTTGAAATTGGGCCAGTGGCCTTGGAGGAGATGTCATTTTAAGGTTTTTCTATTTTTAGCTCTGGCAGCCATTTTGTTCAGCTGAGCAGAACCATTTAGGCAATTTTGGCATTTAGGTAGAGGATCCCCCAAGGAACCTTCCTGTAAAATTATTTCAAAATCCGTTCACTGGTTTAGGAGGAAATGTCTTTTAAGTAAATTGTTGACAGACGAGAAGACGTTTAAAGGTTTTTTTTCTATTTTTAGCTCTGGCGGCCATCTTATTCATCCGAGCGGAACGGTTTGAGTAATTTTGGTAGAGGGTCATCCAAGGAACATTCCTGTGAAATTATTTTGAAATTGAGTCAGTGGCCTAGGAGAAGATGTCGTTTTAAAGTTTTTCTACAAATTTGGTAGACCTTGACTCCCTGATGCTATATACAGCCTTAAAGCTTTCTCGGTTCTGGAGAAGATTTTTTTAAGTGTTATTACCATATACGGGCGTGGCGGCCATCTTAATTAACAGACGGTGACCATTTGAACAAATTTTCAATCCCCCAATAACAGAAGGCTCCATGTGAACTCTGATGAAAATTGGCTCGGGGGTTTCAGAGAAGTCGTTCAAAGGTGTTTATGGATGACAGAAGGACAGACAGATGGACAGACGACAGACGACAAGTGATCACAAGAGGGCCATGATAGCCCTAAATCGCTCACCTGTGTCCCATTGCTTTAGCGTCAGGATGGTTGCATTAATTTAATTTAAATCGGGCAAGTAGTTTGTATCGAAATTTTCTATATAGATCATATTTTTGTACAAATATATAGGGAAAACAAGTTTTGTCCACAGTGGAGGTGGAGAGGGCTGGGGGGGTGCATTTTGTGTAACTGACACAAGTAAATGGTCTCTTGAGGATCTATTTTTAGCTCTGGCAGCCATCTTGTTCATCAGAGTGGAATGATTTGAGCAATGTTGGTAGAGGGTCACCCAAGGAACATTCCTGTGAAATCATTTCAAAATCCATCCACTGGTTAAGAAGGAGATGATGTTTAAAGGTTTCTCTAATTTTAGCTCTGGCAGCCATCTTGTTCATCCAAGGGGAATGGTTTGAGCAATTTTGGTAGAGGGTCACCCAAGGAATAGTCCTGTGAAATTATTTTGAAATTGGGCCAGTGGCCTTGGAGGAGATGTCGTTTTAAGGTTTTTCTATTTTTAGCTCTGGCAGCCATTTTGTTCAGCTGAGCAGAACCATTTAGGCAATTTTGGCATTTAGGTAGAGGGTCCCCCAAGGAACATTCCTGTAAAATTATTTCAAAATTTGTTCACTGGTTTAGGAGGAGATGTCTTTTAAGTAAAGTGTTGACAGATGAGAAGACGTTTAAAGGTTTTTCTATTTTCAGCTCTGGCGGCCATCTTGTTCACACGAGCGGAACAGTTTGAGTAGTTTTGGTAGAGGGTCATCCAAGGAACATTCCTGTGAAATTATTTTGAAATTGAGTCAGTGGCCTAGGAGGAGATGTCGTTTTAAGGTTTTTTTATTTTTAGCTCTGGTGGCCATTTTGTTCAGCAGAGCGGTCACCCAAGGAAGGAGCTTAGAATGTCATCTGCTACAAATTTTGCTTGGTGCTTTAAGGATTAAGGAAACTTCAGCAAGTTATCACTTACCTGTGTGTAGCCATTCCTTCCCATGTAGAAATGAAGAGCATTTAGAAGTGTCTTCCCTCTTGTGATCCCAAAAGTCTGATTGACGAATGCTCTGTCAGGATTGTCCCAGTCAGCCCAGGAAGTGTACTTCCTTCTTTCAGTCACAACATGAATCTGTGAACATTTAGAGACAATTTTCCACACTAGACAAAGCAAGTCTTGGTAAATATAAAATCACAAAGACCAGACTTTTTACATGTACACTGAAAAGCTAACTCAAGACAGGAATCTATAAGATTTCATTAAACAGCATGCTGCATGCAGTAAATTAAAATATGGTATAAATTGTCCTAAAATTTTGTACACAAAAGTTTCTGATGAAATGACATAATGTAAACAGAGCAGACCCAGATCAGACTGCTGCTCAGTGTCTATACTGTATATTTCACAAAACAACTGGATAAAAAGCAAAGCCAAAAAAGTATGGAATAAAGCATACAAAGTTTTAGGAGATTCACCTTAGTTTAATTTAGTGGAAAACAGTACAAAAATTTAAAAAAAAATAAAATCAATAAATAAATAAAAACAACTGCCTAATGAAAGAATTTTATTTGCACTGAAACTGATATCAAGACACAAACATGCATCAAATAAGAAAATAAACTAAATTAAATAAAGGCAAATTCAAAATATTATTATTTCTTTTGTTTATAAGTGGTTATTCTGTTATTGAAAACTGCATTCTTTTTGCTTGAGAAGCTGACATGCATGTCCATGAAAACAGTGAATTAGATTATAGGAGAGTAGCCAAATTTGAGTTACCACTATCAAATAAATATATACCTTCAACAGCCAGATATGATTTGTATTAGTATGGAGTATCTCAACTAAGCTACAGAATCAGATAACCATTAGATACAACATGAGAAAACTCAGACCAGTCTGCTTATCTGCACAGTTTCATCAGTCTTTACTGTCCATCATTAGAAGCCTTATATTCTCTGCAACCTAGAGACGGGGGCAGGTGGGCAGAGGGGTGCAATGTATTTGGTGTTTTGTAGTCAATTATTTAGGATTTGGTAAGCATCATGTTTGCACATCAGGATCTACAAGTGACACAGTGCACAATGGGGACAAAGTATTCTGCCTCTGTAGATGCCTTACAGTAAGTAGTTACTGCATCTTTGAATCATACCTCTTGACCCTTGTCATGCTGAATAAATTAAGATGTCATGCCCACTTCTAATTTTCAGCCAATCAGATCAGATTACTTGATTCAGGTTGTTGATACAAATTCACATCAAGACAAACAGTGCAGATCCAGATCAAATGGCTTCTTTAATTGATCTGGATCAATGCTGTTTGCAAAGGCAGAGCATATCCGGGTTCAACAGGACAAAGGTTAAGTCAGTGATGCCCGGCAACCTGACATTTCCAATAAGTGTCTATACCCACTGCCATTTTTAATTTTTTAGACGTCACATGTGTTAAAAGGCTTTCAGGGGAGGCAACTTTCAGGGGAGACAAATTTTTTCCCTTTAAAATAAACCCTTTTTCAGAAGGGAAGTGATGTGCAGAAGAGTAAATAGGAAGTTGTAATAGTTGTCTCCCTTGTCAAAAATGGCAGAAACTATGGTATGTATTAAGTCCCCTTAAGATGCTTTTTTGTTGCTTTTGCTTTAATTTAATTTTTACATACTGTGAAACCTGTATAAGAAAGCCACCTTTGAGATTGACTTTAGTAGTTGATGTGGAAAGGTGATTGTCTTATAAAGGTACATGTCATGTAATTTTGCTAGCAAAATTACATGACAATTACATGACATATACCTTTATAAGACAGACAAATTTTTCCACAACAACCCCTATTTAAAGTCAGTCTCAAAGGTGGCTCTCTTACACAGGTTTCACTGTAATCGAAAATAGTTGACTACAACAAAAAAACTATTTTGCACTCTTAGCCAGAGTGCCGAGCAAGGACTGATCAACACATCTGTGTGCATTTCATATGGGCTGCATCAAGTGGAACCATTTGCATAAATTGTCAATATCCTTTTGACAGAATGCCCCATGTGAAATCTGGTGAAAATTGGTCAAGCCATTTCAGAGAAGACATTTAAAAATTACACAATTTTAAACATGCATATAGCCAAGGGGCAAGAGCAAATAACCCCCAGGGGACAAAATTATGATTGAAACAGAAATGTTTTACTACTTTAATCATATATTGTAAGTTTCAGCTGTTAGTCTTCAATACATTTTGAGAAAATAATTTTTCAACATTTTCCCATACAAAAGAAAATATGCAAGTTTGATTTTGCTGTAAAAAGGTCAAAGGTCAACCTACAACCATCATTTGAACAAACTTGATAGACCTTGAGTCCTAAATGCTATATAGCAAGATTCAGTCTTAAGGCTTTCTTGGTTCTGGAGAAGATTTTTAAGTGTTTTTACCACAGATGGGTATGGCGGCCATCTTCATTAACGGACCGTAACCATTTCTGCAAATTTTAATTCCCTTGGAACAGAAGGCTCAATGCGAAATTTGAATAAAACTAGCCCAGAGGTTTCAGAGGAGAAGTCATTCAAAGGATGGACATTCGATGGACGGAGAGTGATCAAAATATCTCATCTTCAGCTTTCGGCAGTGTAGACCCAGATCCAATTGCTCCTCTGATCAGGATCTGTTCCACATGTCATACAACCATTATATTTCATAATAATTTGGTTACGGTAAGTAATATTCTTGCTCATAAATGACTAATTGTTAAAACGTTTTTGGGTACTGACATATTACTGCAACACAGCATGTGATACAATTTATATTTTAACCCATTTTAGACTGCTAAAACTCCCCCATACTATATATTGGAAGAGTTGAATTTCAATTTTAGGTATGACAGGCTATGTGATCTAGATATTCCTAGGGAAAAATGGCTAAACTATTTGCAAACAGTGGGGACCATGGTGAGATGCTGCATTCTGCAGTACCTGATCTGGATCTGCACTGTTTGCCAAGTACCCTTTTGGGGTTCTCCAGACCAAAATTGGTTAAGGGGTATGGATACACTTTTAGGGGGAGGCAACTCTGTCAAAATTGTTTTGCCTCCTTCTGGAAAGGGGTTTAATCCACAAGGAAGGAATTTGCTCCCAGTATCTTCCCTTTTAGAGTAGATCCCTTTTCAGAAGTGAGTTGATGTGCAGGAAATTGTCTCCCTTGTAAATGCAGAAAATCAGTATACTAACCAGAAGTCAACCTTTCCTCCCTCCCCTCATGACTCATATTTTGGTAGTTTTTACCTCCCAAAACTATTTCTTGACCCTCAAAAGTTAGAGGCAATGGGTCTTTTTGACTACTACTCCTTTGCATCCTCAGTGATGCATACACAATCTATCTAAAATTAATTTTAACCACTTCTGGCTTTGCATTTTAATCTATCTGTGTTTGTTTGTGTTGGGGTTTAACGACAATGTCAACCCTTGTGGGTCATTTTGTGTCGTCTCCCAAAGAAAAGGAGAAGAGAGATAGAAGAGATAGTAGAGGAGATGAAAGAGAAGGACAGGGGAGAAAGGGAAATTAATGAAAGTAAAGGAACAGAAGAACTAAAAACATTCCCTTTCTACCCTTACCTGCTGCAAGGATAGCAGGCCTTGCCCAACTGTAAGCCAATATCAGTTGGATGCCCCGGATACACGACACCTTTACCTCACCCAACCACCACCAGCGATTTAAAGGCCAAGAATTATCAGTATTTGGGCAAGAGTTAATCTCTTAAAAAAAACAAACCCCTAAATTTTATAAATGGACCCTTAATTCTGCAACAGGAAGTCCCCGGAACAAATGTTTTCAAAACCCCAGGAGAAAATCTTGCATATAAAATAGAATATTGATTAAAGCACTGCTAGTGGCTATATGAGATGCTGCAATTTTCATTATCCCTTAATTTATTAATCAAATATGCTATTTTCTGAGTGGTGGGTGGGTGTTTTTGTGTGATTTTATTGGTTTTTTTTTTTTAGGTTCCTATTTTCCAGAGATTCTCCCTTACAGATTATTTTGCTATGACTGAATCATAACCTGTCAAAGCCTGTATTCTGGGGAAACAAGAAAAAAAAAAAAAAACCCTTCAATTTTCAACTTTACAACTCTCTGGGCAAATTTAGCAGACAACAAACTGACAGTACATTTCTTAGTTTTCCCAGAAAATAGACTCTGACTTCTGAAATGTCAAATCCTATTTACGGTGAAAAAAAAAGAAAATTGATTGATTGTGTTGGGGTTTAACGACACATCAACCCTTGAGGGTCATTTTGTGTCGTCTCCCAGAGAAAGGGAGAAAAGAGTAGAAGAGAGAGTAGAGGAGATGAAAGAGAGGGACAGGGAAGAAAGAGGAACAGGAATGAAAGTGAAGAAACAGAAGAAATAAAAACATTCCCCCTCTACCCTTACCCACTACAAGGATAGCAGGCCTTGCCCAACTGTAAGCCAATATCAGATGGACGCCCCAGTGATGTAAGATACACAGCACCTTCGCACCACCCGACCACCGTGCCCCACCCCCACCCCCCCACCCCCCCCCCCCCCCCCAAAAAAAAAAAAAAAAAAAAAACTATTTCAAAATATTGACTCCTGAAGTTTTTACCCAGTATGCAGAGTGTTTACAAACAGCAATATTAGAAAACAGGAAATACCCCTGATTAGAATATAGTGTCTTTGGCTTCACTGGGTGTGAATGTGTGTTGGCAGGAGGGGGGAGGGGCTTAAGCTAGCTTTACAGGATCCCAACCCTCACCCTCAGCTTCCTTAGAGGTAAAAATTACAGACTGAAGTTTGTCAATTACAATAACATGCCCCTTGGAAGAACAGTTTGTTAATCCAATATACAAACAATATCAGCATCACAGAGAAAAAGCTACCATATATACATTATATATGGGCAGCATAAGTGAAAAGATGTCTTATATAGCATACATGAAAAGCAATGAATCAAGTAATCCTGCTCAACATGCTTCTCAGAAAAACATTATACAAATGTATGAGCATCACATAGAAAAAACAACCATATTATATAGGGGTTGCATAAGCAACAAAAAGGTGTCTGATATAGCATACATGAAATGCAAAGAATCAGGTAATCCTACTCATGCACACAGTCTCATCAGGACCTTTGCTGTCTGTTGATACATTCTACAGTATTTAACAACTCTGTAAGAAAACTGATAAGGCCCAGATCAGACTGTATGAGTGTGTATCCTGATCTGCACCTTTGCTATCCATACATGTCTGGAGGACATCTTTTTGCTTGGCAGTTCACATACAAACAGCTACAAATAAACCAGCTAACACATCCATGCAGTCTGGTTGAAGTCCTTTTCTTCTCTCCCTCTGTACAGTCTAAAACTCCCATTAGGGCAGATGCCAAAAATTTCAGCAGACAATATTTTGAAATATTGTTCTTAATTTTCCCAGAAAAAGGCTTTAACAGTTCATGCAAATTGTCTCCAAAGGATCTGCATGAAAAGTCAAAGCCTGTATTCTGGGGGGAAAACAAGAAGAAAAAAAACCTTCAATGTTCCTCTGCTGTTTACCCTAAAACTGGTAAAAATTAAAGTATTCATCTTAACACTTTCAGTATAATTTATCTTTTCAAACAATGTAGATCCTGATGAGATGGCTCACAACCAGCCTTCTCATCAGAATCTACACTGTTTGCCATTCTGTTTTGATTTTTGACTGAGACCCTTTTTGAAACAACAATTCTGACCAGATTCAAAGATGGAATAGTCCACTTCAAAAAATTCACATTGAAAAGGTTAAATATTTGGAAAAATATGACTTAGTGAACAACCCAGCTTGGGATCAAACTGCTCCTATTTTTAAAGCAGCAGAATGATCAGATAAGTTGAAGCTTGGACTCAGACAACACTGCTTCTATAAAGATAGCTTTTCTACACTCTGAATCAAACATACAGCTTCAAACAAATGCAACATGTTGCAGACAAACATATACATACCATATTTACTCTAAAAATGGGGACACCTTAACTCATTACCTTACTTCTCTTAGAATTTGAACAAGGCTCTTTACTATCTGTTGATATGTCTAAAACAATGCTGCATGAGTGGCAAACAGTGTAGACCCTGATCAGATTGCATTATGTTGCATCTGATCTGGGTCTACACTGTTTGCCCAGGCCTGTCTCAATACTTAGAGTTATTACGGTATACACAAAACAAAGATAACAAGGCATAGGTTATTAGGAGAAAGAACATGAAGGTGGTTTAAATATATGAGTGTTGATATTTTTAAAATAAAAATACTCTAAAAATGTAACATTTGAATTCTTAAACTCAACAATGTACAAGTATTCAACAGATTAAACTAGAGCTTTTTGTGTTTTAACATCCTATCAATGGAATGTCAGTCATTCCAAGAAGATACTGAGCTAACAATATATACAACTTACAGACTTAATACAGGAACCCTAAGTGTTCAAATTACTGAAATAACCAAATTGAAATTCTTGACAGTCATTTAGTATACCCAAAAATCACCCAAACTCCTTGAAAATGTCTGGTTAACTGAGTATGTGTTTGCCATTTTTGCAACTACCTGACAGAGATATCCAATTTGTAAGTATCTCCGGCCAAAGACTGATTGTGTTAGGGTTTAAAGACATGTCAACCCTTGTGGTTCATTTTGTGTCATCTCCCAGAGAAAGGGAGAAGAGAGATAGAAGAGATAGAAGAGGAGATGAAAGCGACGGACAGGGGAGAAAGAGGAAAATGAATGAAAGTGAAGAAACAGAAGAAATAAAAAGATTCCCTCTCTACTCTTACCTGCAACAAGGATAGCAGGCCTTGTCCAACTGTAAGCCAATATTAGCTGGACGCCCCGGTGACGTAAGATACAGGACATCTTTGCCTCACCCAACCACCCCTCCTTGGGGCAAAGATTTTTTTTAAAAATTCTGAACAAGTTTATACTGCCTGACAGTAGTCACATCACCAGATAATGACAAAATTTAAATACTCGGCTGAATGAAATATTCTCAGGTTCAATTAAATGAAATATTGAGAATTGAGCTGTATGAAATATTTTCAGGAGGTTATATTTCATGAAATATTTGGAGAACTTATACTGTATTAAATACTCTCAGTCTCAGGAAGTAAAATTTATACTCCATGAAATAATCTCAAGTTTTATTATATGAAATTTTCTGATATTTCATACCTTATGAAATGTTCTCAGGCAGTTTTAATGTATACTTTTTAAATATTCTCAAGTTATATTACATGAAATATTCTGAGAATTTGTAGTGTATAAATTATTCTCAGATTATGACATGAAATATTCTGAGAATTTATACTGAATGAAATATTCTCAGGTTATATAATACATGAAATATTCAGAAATCATACTGTATGAAATCTTCTCAGGAGGTTAGAATTTGTACTGTATGAAATGTTCTAAGGTTACAATTTATACTGTTTGAAATATTCTCAGGAGGTTAGAATTTATACTGTACAAAATATTCTCAGGAGGTCAGACTTTCAGTTGTATATGAAGATACTCAATCATTGACTGTGTTGGGGTTTAATGACACGTCAACCCTTGTGAGTCATTTTGTGTCGTCTCCCAGAGAAAGGGAGAAAATAGATAGAAGAGATAGTAGAAGAGATGAAAGAAAGGGACAGGGAAGAAAAAGGAACAGGAATGAAAGTGAAGAAACAGAAGAAATAAAAACATTCCCCCTCTACCCTTACCCGCTACAAAGATAGCAGGCCTTGCCCAACTGTAAGCCAATATCAGTTGGACGTCCTGGTGATTAAGATACACGACACCTTCGCACCACCCGACCACCCCGGGGAGAGACTCAATCAAACCGAGTCTCTGATTTTTGTGATTTTGTGTGTTCTTTGTTTCCAAAGGCAGTCCTTTTTTACTTTTATTTTACTCTACTGTAGCTGGTGTTTTGCCGTGTAGCAGCCGTAAAAAGTCTCCCCGTACATCATCATAGTGCAGGTTATATTTTATTTCTTTTGGGATCATTGAGCCCCTCGTGGTTATTTTGAAAATCAAATACCACTAAAGCCGCGCTAGGGGGTGTATGCAACCTCACAAACTACAGTGTTGCATATGAAGAGACAATCAAACCGAGTCTCCAATTTTCATGATTTTGTGTGTTCTTTGTTTCCAAAGGCAATCCTTTTTGACTTTTATTTTTTACTGTTTGAAAAATCTCAAGAGGTCAGAATTTATGCTGTATGAAATATCCTCAGCAGGTCAGAATTAATACTGTATGAAATATCCTCAGGTAAAAATTTATACTGTATGAACTATCCTCAGGAGGTCAGACTTTACTCTGTATGAAATATCCTCAGGAGGTAAGAATTTATACTGTATGAAATATCCTGTATAAAATATCCTCAGCAGGTCAGAATTAATACTCTATGAAATAGCCTTAGGTAAGAATTTATACTGTATGAACTATCCTCAGGTCAGACTTTACACTGTATGAAATATCCTCAGGAGGTCAGAATTTATACTGTATGAAATATCTTCAGGAGGTCAGAATTTTTATTGTTTGAAATACCCTCATAAGGTCAGAATTTACACTGTATGAAATATCCTCAGGATATATTACATGAAATATTCTGAGACTTTGTACTATGTTTAACATTCGGAGAACCTCATGGAGCATGCAATAATAGTCTGATATTTTATATTGTATGAAATATTTTGAGAAGCTTACACCACATGGAATATTTTGAAAATTTATGCTGTGTAAATGTATTGGTAAATTCATTCCGTATATTTGTAAATGTTGAGGTTTTACAGCCCAGTCAACCCATTGGGGTCATGTCCAGTGTAGTCAGTTTACCTAACCACACTTTCTTCTGGGCAGGCTGTCCTCTAAGCGGTTAACCAGTACTTAAGCACATTCTTTTGCCAGAAACTGACAACTGCCATTCTTGAATCAGCAAAAGGGACAGAATGGCTGAAGCAAGAATCTCCACAAAAGAATGTTGCCCGACCCGGTGTGAATCGAACCCGTGACATCCTGATCTCCAGTTGGATGCTCATATGACCGAGCCACCAAGGCCGGCTCATTCCGTATAAAATATTGTTAGAAGCAATAACAAGGAAGCCTACATGCAAAACAGTATAAGGAGGCTTACAGGGCGTGGAACCATTTGTTCATAACCTCTGCTACTACCTGTCGCACAACATGCCATAGCAACAAGTGCTGCACTTGGTAACAGATCGTATGCAGACCTTTTCTGTAAAGAAATCATATTACATTATAGATGTTACAACATCAAGCTCTTACGTGATGTGGAACCATCTGTTCATACCCT
Source organism: Anodontia alba (assembly GCA_964016985.1). Lineage (NCBI taxonomy): Eukaryota > Metazoa > Mollusca > Bivalvia > Lucinida > Lucinidae > Anodontia > Anodontia alba. The sequence goes on along the minus strand of OZ024825.1, from coordinate 69,296,003 downwards.
CGGTTACTACCTGTTGAGCAACATGCCATTGCTATCAATGCCGAACATGGTAAAAGGTCATATGCTGATCTTTTCTGAAATAAAGACATTCAAGAAATATTTTATTAAATATACATTAAAACCTGTTTAAGCAAGCCAAAAACTGGTTGCTTCAGACAGGGGCTAGCTAACTACAGCTAAATTTAAACTTATTTGCCTTTGATGGGACCAAAAAACTGGAATTTAAGTACAAAAGATTGCATAATAGTGGCCCTTAAGACAGGTTTGACTGTACTGATCTTAAGCAGTTGACATTTGTTTAAATACTGCTGTTAGTACATGTACAAACAAGCTGGAAGGTAATTTTAAATTCTGAACACAGCTCCTTAATATTTTTCTGATACTCCACCTTATCTATAGCTATGTAAATAAATATTCCCAAAAAACTTTTTTTTTAATTTTTGTACCAAAATAGCAAATTAGAAATAAGAATAATTGGATACTGTAGATTATATCACCAAATAAAGAAGGCTGCACAAAGTATGGAATAAGGGTTCATTTCTTTTGTCATTGACATTTCCCTGAGAAACTGTAAAGTTTTCTCTGATATTGATTGATTGTTTGTGTTGAGGTTTTACGGCCCAGTCAACCCAATGGGGTCATGTCGAGCACGGTCAGTTTACCTAACCACACGTTTACTGGGCAGGCTTAGTCCTCTAAGCGGTTATCCAGTATTGTGCACATTCTTTCACCAGAAACTGACAACTGCCCTTCTTGAATCAGTGGAAGGGAGAGAATGACCATAGAAAATATTTCATGATCAATCTCCACGAAAGAATGTTGCCGACCTCGGCGGGGGTTGAACCTGCGACCTCCTGGTCTCCAGTCGGACGGCGCATCCAACTGAGCCACCGAGGCCGGCTGATATTGATTGACAACATGAATATATGGATATACTGTTCCTCATATCATGTTGTCAATGATCATGTTTACTTCCATTTTGGGCAATGTATCAACGTTCATTTTGAATGGCTAAATTTGCATACAAGAGATTTGTTTGTGTTGAGGTTTTACAGCCCAGTCAACCCAAAGGGGTCATGTCGAGTGCTGTTAGCTTACCTACACTTTTCCTGGGCAGACTCATTCCTCTATGCGGGTAATCAGTATTGTGCACATTCTTTTGTCAGAAACTGACAACAGCCCTTCTTGAATCAGCAGAAGGGAGAGAATGACACAGAAAATATTTCAGGATCAATCTCCACGAAAGAATGCATACAAGAGATACAATATGAAACTGAATGTGTCACTGTGAGAAAATAAATATGACCAGCTAGAAAGAAAGAAAACGATTATATTCATAATAAACAGGCAGAGTGTCCACTGATAAGGGGTGTTACTCAATTCAGACATTTAGTTTGAGTTAAAGTACCTGCTGCAATCAAGGAATAAGCCAACCGATTGTCCTGATATATTCAGCCATCCATATCTTAAATAAAGCATTTCAATTTTTTGTTAAAATAAGCCAACTAAGAACCCAGCCAATACTAAAAAAGAGTAGGCCATGACCATCAATACAGCTCATTAAATTATATACTATTACCAGTTTGTTTGCAAACATTAAATGCCTACAAAGAATTCGGTTCATTTGGTAAAATTGGCTCTAACTTTCACAAGAGCGCGAAGACAACATTAAACTTTTGGCACAAAGAAAACAAGAGGGCCATAATGGCCCTGTATCACTCACCTGAATATCATAACACTTACAGTACCTGACCTAGAAATGATCATGGAAAACATTCTGACTGACATTCATGATGATTATATTAACAAGTAAGACAATGTAGCATGCCTAAAGGACTATGAAATACAGGTCAAGGTCATATGGATGACTGCACTCAAGAGGCCATGCTAAGATGTATGCATGCGCTAAGTATCACTGGCTGTTGGACCAATAGTTACTGAGAAACTGACTTAAACGCAAAAACTTAATAAAGTCAGTGGACTTGAAATATAGGTCAAGGTCAAATACGGATGACTGCATTCAAGAGGCCAAGCTAAAATGTATGCAAAAGCCAAGTATCACTGTTGTAGGACCAATAGTTACTGAGAAACTGACTTGAATGGAAAAACTTAAGTAAGTCACTGGACAATGAAATATAGGTCACAAGTGACCCAGTTCCAAACTTGACCTAGACATCATGAAGACAAACATTTTGAGCAAGACTCGTAAAAATCACTTCAAAAATGTGCTCTAGTGTTAACAAGTTTTTCCTTTAATTAGGTCTGGTGACCTACCGTATTAATCCGCCTATAAGACGGGGATTTTTCCCCCAAAAAAGCCCCCAAAAATCCAGACCCGTCTTATAATCGAGGTCTTTGGCCATATCGGTATTTTCGGCAAAGTCCGGTGGTGCCACGTGGTCACGGAAAATGCCGATCTTCGAAACCAGTAGAAGGATATAATGTTTACCTTCGTCCCTTGATAGAAATAGCAGCAAGGTAATTTTTTAGGTGAAGTACCGAATTTTTCTGTGTATTACTCGCACCCGTGTATAACACGCACTGAATATTTGCTTAATAGTTTTGAAATAAAAAAAAAGATGTTCCCATGTAAAACACAAAGAATTTATCCGTGCATTATTTACTAAGTTACCAGATACTAAGTGTGTCAAATTTCACTAGGATTGAGTTGAAAATGGCCGAATTCGGAAGGTTTAGAGTAGAAACAGGCCGAATTTACGATAATGCTAACTGAATTTTCATTGTGCAGCTCTGTTACCATGGGCCTCAGGCAACTTGATGTAGTGTAGGCAGTTCTTTGCTTCCCCACTGCAGACGCTATGACAAAAAAAATGTAGTTATTTCTTTTGTGTTCTCATAATTAACACCTTCTTTGTGTCACTTTGTGTCACTTTCTTAACTGAGACGTGAAATTATCAACTCAGTGCCTCAGGGCAATGCAAACAACAACTAAAGTCGACTAGTTGTCATTCTGACTGCCAATTAACCAATTAAGTGCACAGATGTATGCTGGTAGTTTTTTTTTTCTTTATCATAAACATTGTTTATTTCAAACAATTTTTTTGGTAAGTTGGAAGAAAAGTTAAAAAAAAAAAAAAAAAAAAGATAAACATATGGTAAGAAAATAAAAGATAAAATGCAAATGACCGATCTACCTACCTCAAAAGCCCAGTTGGTTTTGTTTATTATCAATAATTTTAATAATTGCAAAAAAATAAATACTTTTTTATTTTTTCAATGTATGATCGTTTGTTCCAATATTTATGTTCTACCAAATTTATTTCCTATTTTGAACTACAATAAATCAGTTGTGCAGGCTGATTTATTCAAGTTACGGTGTGAGACTTGTCAAAGTCCGGTAATCAATACAGATTCATATGCATATGCCTGTTTGAGTAGTTTCCCTTTGAAGAGATCACATGATCAGCAAAATAAAAAAGGTAAACAAAAAGAGCATGGACATGAAAAGGATATCAAATTACTGCAAATCAGATGGAGTTGCTTGTTTTGAGCCCGACAGAACCATGGTATGGGCGAGATAGGTATAAAAAATCATGAATATCTAATAGCAATCATTCTATTTCGCATTTTTACCGGGCGATCGTGAATGTCATGAGTTTTCGCGACCGATTATCTTGGCGATTTCTGTCCCGATTTTGGTGTTCCTATAAATAATACACATCAGAGTTTTGTAAACGTTTTCTGGGTAAATAAGGTGCGTGTTATACACAGTTAAATACGGTATGCATGCTTGTAAGGGGTGTTGGAAGTTTTTTTTAATTGTACTTTAGGATTTTCTGAGTGGCAGGGAATATCTCCGACAGGCGACTTTTTTTAACCCGTCTTATAATTAAGTAAAAGCAAAATCCTGCCTGGAAATGGCCCAAAAACAGCCCCCGTCTTATAAACGAATCGTCTTATAGGCGGATTAATACGGTAGTTTTTAACCACATGTGACCAAGTTTTGAAGCTGACCTAAAAATCATCAAGAAAAAGTTTTTGAGCAAGATTCATGATGATCACTCCAAAAATATGACCTCTAGAGTGTTAACAAGATTTTCCTTTGATTTGGCCCAGTGACCTAGATTTTGACCCCCAGTGATCCACTTTCAAACTTGACCTAGAAATCATCAAGACAAACATTTTGAGCAAGATTCATGATGATTACTTAAAAATGTGACCTCAAGAATGTTAACAAGGTTTTCCTTTGATTTGGCTTGGTGACCTAGTTTTTCACCCAAGTGATCCAATCTGAACCTGACCCAGAAATCATCAAGACAAATATTTTGAGCAAGATTCATGATGATCACTTCAAACATGTGACCTCTATAGTGTTAACAATGTTTTCCTTTGATTTAACTCTGTGACCTAGTTTTTTACCCCCAATGACCCAGTTTCGAATGATGATTACTTAAAAATGTGACCTCTAAAATGTTAACAAAGTTTTCCTTTGATCTGGCCTGGTGACCTAGTTTTTCACCACAAGTGATCCAATTTGAACCTGACCTAGAAATCATTGACTAACATTTTGAGCAAGATTTATGATAATTACTTCAAAAATGAGACCTCTAGAGTGTTAACTAGTTTTTTTCTTTGATTTGTCCCAGTGACCTAGTTTTTGACACCAAGTGACCCAGTTTCAAACCTGGCCTAGAAATCAAGGCAAACATTTTGAGCAAGATTTATATGATTATTTAAATAAGATATCATAAAGGCAAACATTCTGGTGAAGTTTCATGAAGACTGGAGAAAAATTGGCCTCCTGAGGATGAAAAAGGTTTTAAAGAAATCTGACCTAGTGACCTAGATTTTGACCTGGCATGATCCATAATCAAACTTGACCAAGATATTACAAAAAACTTTCTGGAAAATGTTTCATGAAGACTGAAGCAAAACTGTGGCCTCTAGAGGGTGAACAAGGTTTTATAGAAAAGTAACCTAGTGACCTAGTTTTTGACCCACATTCCAACCTGACCAAGATATCTTCAAGACAAACATTCTGGTAAAGTTCTTTGAAGAGTAAAGCAAAACTGTGGCCTCTAGAGGGTGAATAAGGTTTTAAAGAAATTTGACAGTGACCTAGTTTTAGATCTAACATGACCCATATTCAAACTTGAACAAGATATCATCAAGTCAAATGTTCTGGTAAAGTTCCATGATGATTGAAGAAAACTGTGGCCTCGAGAGGATGAACAAGGTTTTGAAGAAATTTGACCTAGTGACCTCTGTAAAAATTTATAAAGACTGAAGCAAAAGGGTGAACAAGTTTTTGAGAAAATCTGACCTAGTGACCTAGTTTTTGATCTGACATAACCCATATTTTAACTTGACCAAGATACGAGGGTAGTTCAATAAGTTCGTAGAACTCGGTACTTTTCTATACAATTCAAGATTTCTTTTTTCATTTTTGTGCAGTGTAAACCTTTGTCAGTTGAATGATAACAGCCGTTCAGTCAACACGTACATTTTTTGCTCTTACTTTTTGTTTGAAAACCTATACCCATACGCAAAAATGGTAAGTCAGAATATTGAGTTCAGAGCAGTCATAAAGTTCCTCACTAAGGAGGGTGCAAAGGCCAAAGAAATCCATTGGCGCATGGCTGATGTGTATGGTGATAGTAGCCTAAAGTATTCCACAGTGGCAAAGTGATCAGCAGAATTTAAACGTGGGCGAGACTCCTTAGAAGATGACCAAAGACCAGGTCACCCTGCTGATGTCATCAGCCAGGAGATGATCGACTGTGTTGAGAGACTTGTGCTAAACAATCGCCGTTGCCGAACTTGCTTCAGAATGTGGTATTTCTAATGGAAGTGTTTACACTATAATCCATGAACATTTAGGCATGTCAAAAGTATCTGCCAGGTGGGTACCCAGAAACCTGAACGTGCGAGATCGTCAGCAAAGGGTAGAGTCAAGTCAAGAACTTCTGGAAGTGTACAATGCCAATCCTGAAGACTTTCACACTCGTCTTGTAACAGAAGATGAAACTTGGCTTCACCACTGGGACCCAGATACTAAAAAAGAGTCCATGCACTGGAAGCACCTTGGCTCACCCCCACCTAAGAAATTTCGTACCCAACCATCAGTCAGCAAGGTAATGGCCACCGTGTTAGATGACTTTTATTTCAAAGGCATAGACTGCTTAAAAGAAAAGTGGGCCAAATGCATTAAAATAAAGTGTGATTATACTGAAAAATACTGTTGAAACCATCTTCCAATCTGTGAGTTAAACCCCGAGTTCTACAAACTTATTGAACTCCCCTCGTATCATCATGACAAACATTCTGGTTAGTTGCATGAAGACTGAAGCAAAGCTGTGGCCTCTACAGGGTGAACAAGGGTTTAAAGAAATTTGACCTGGTGACCTAGATTTGATCCAACATGACCCTTATTCAACCTTGACCAAGATATCATCCAGACAAACTTTCTGGTATAGTTTCATTAAGATTGAAGCAAAACTGTGGCCTCTAGAGTGTTAACAAAAAAAAATGTTAATGACACACATACAACAGACAAAGGGTGATCAAAAAAGCTCACCTTGGCACTTCTTTCAGGTGAGCTAAAAATGCAGCTGTAGACCCTGGGTCCTCTTCTGAACCGCAAAATCTGTGACAGAGTTTTGCTGACATACATATGAAGTATTTATGTAGTCTTCAGTCTAGGTGGACTATTTCGCTTGATCTTGCTAATGTATATAGCGTGTAATTCAAGATGAACTCCCAGACGGAGTTTGAAGATTTCCCATTTTTAAAACAAATAAAAGGCTGAAAGGCTAATGTCACCCAACGTTTGAACACCCTCATATCTCATCTTCCATAAAATAGGGTGCAGGTTTGATAATGGTGTACGCTTCACAAGGAAACCAAATTAGATACCAAAGTTTGGGATGTGAAATCAATTTTTTGCAAAAACTGCACAATTTTGAAGCATTTTGTCCAAAAACAGGGTGGACACTATCTAAATATGACATACATACTGTTATTGCTTCAATTAAAATGTCTGATATTTTTCATTACTTTAATTAAATCAAAGTCATTTACTTGCCTAAATGCTAGACTTGTCCAAGTCTGTTCTTTAATTGCCTTTTTATACATTTATCAAAAATAAACTACTAATAATGACAAAAGGGTCAAGATGGCCCTGTATTGCTCACCTTACTAGACAAGTTTTGAGTCAACTGGCATTTTGATTCAGGGGAAGAAGTTCAAAATATATTTTCAAGATGGCGACTGTGGCGGCCATCTCAGATTTCCAATCTGAACTATTTTTGCTATTGTTGATGTGCAAATTACCTCGATGCGTCCTACTAAGTGTCGAGTCAATTGGACTTTCCATTTGGGAGAAGAAGTTCCAAATACATTTTCAAGATGGCAGCAGTGGCAGCCATGTTGGATTTATGATGGGAACATTTTCAGCTATTTTTTATCTCGAGTCACACCAATAATTCCTAAAAAGTTTCTAGTCAACTGGCCTTTCTGTTCAGGAGCAGGTCAAATACATTTTCAAGATGGTGGTGGTGGCGGCCAAGATGGATTTACAATGGGAATGATTTAAGCTATTTTTATCTCAAGTAGCACAAAAAATTCCTATCAAGTTTTTAGTCAATTGTCTTTTCCGTTCAGGAGAAGTTCCAAATACATTTTCAAGATGGCAGAGGTGGCCATGATGGATTTATGATGGGAACGATTTAAGCATTTATTTTTTCTAGAAGCCACACCAATAGTTCCTATCAAGTTTCTAGTCAATTGGTTTTTCAGTTCAAGAGAAGTTCCAAATATATTTTCAAGATGGCTGCAGTGGCGGCCATGATGGATTTATCACAGTTTAAAGCTATTTTTAATCTTAAGTCATGCCAATAATTCCTATTATGTTTTTAGTCAACTGGCCTTTCCATTCAGGAGAAGTACCAAATATATTTTCAAGATGGCGGCGGTGACAGCCATGTTGGATTTATGATAGGAAGGATTTAAGCTATTTTTTACCTGCAAGTCACATCAATAACTTCTATCAAGTTTCTAGTCAATTGGCCTTGCCATTCAGAAGTTCCAAATACATTTTCAAGGCAGCGGCAGTGGTGGCCATCAATTTACAATTTTTATCTCAGGTCACACCAATTTTAGTTCAAAACAGATTTTCAAGATGGCAGCCATGTTGGAGTTCCAGTCAAAAAGATTTTAGCTTTTTTTTAACTACAAGTTACCCTGTTACTTCCTACCAAGTTTTGAGTCAATTGGCCTTTCCATTCAGGAGAAGAAGTTCTATATCTGAAATTTCCCAACTGAACATTCAGAGATAAAAACTAAATGGGCTGTAACATTATTTTCCTCTTAAAAAGACATTTCCAAAAAATAAGAACGGCAAATACAAATGTAGGGACTCTGGCAAGTCCAGACTTTTTTTAGACTCAATACCTAGTTATATGTACATGTATATGGAAAGTGTCCTTCTAAAAAGTTTCTCAGCCTTTTTTGAGCACTATTCAAAATTGTTGCAGTCACCATGATCAAATAGTTTTTGAGACAGCTCATAATGAGCCATCTCATCAGGATCTACACTGTTTGCCATTCTGTTCTGATTTTTGACTGAGATTCCTATTTGGAACAATGGTTCCAAACAGATTCAAAGATGGAAGAGTCCATTTCTGAAACTCAGGGATGCAAGGTTTAAGCCCATACAAAAAAACACCCAGATCAGCCTGTAAATCCATGTCATCTGTTTGGAGACTTCACTCTTCATTAGAACATTTTAAAGGAATAACTTAGAATTCTACATGCAAACAAAACTACATGAACTTTGATGTAACATTGAGCTAGACCATTGTTGTTTGCAGGTGCATTAACGCTTTGCATGCTTCAGCAGACAACATTTTGAAATATTTTTTTTCTAATTTTTCCCCAGCAAATAGGGTTTCATATTTCATGCTAATTGTCTCCCATTTGCTGGGAAAATTTAAAAAAAAAATCTTTTTGTACTTTATGGCTCATATTTTTGACCGGCGCAGGAATCGTGCCGGTCTCTTAATATAGCTTTGGATTTTTATATATGGTAGACTATTCGTTTAACTCACTGAGGACTTTTTATATTTGCCGGGATCATCGGTTTGTGATGATCCCGGCAAATATAAAAAATCTTATAACAAACTGTGTTATAAACAGATTAATGTCTATTTTATTTTCATTTCAATCAAGAAATTTCATAAAGCTTAATAAAAGCAAACATTAAAGAATCACATTGAACATTGTTCTTTTTTACCTGTTACATTGAAAATTTATTAAACTTTGGTATACCCTTGTTCCGTATCTCTATGTAAACATGAACAAAATTTGCGCCGGTTCTTAGACATTTACGTCTAAATATTTTGTCTTGTTTCTATTATCATAGTTCCAGACAAGAAGAGTATCCAGACAGACTTCATTATTTCTCCATGAAAACTTGTTGTAGGTAGTCATTAGAAATGTCTCTGTGAGGTGTTTTCTGTTATTTTAACGCTTAGAATTCTGGTTAAAATTAAAAGTAAGATGAAAAAGTCTCGAATGGAGGCAATTTGCATGAAATGTCAAATCCTGTTTTCTGGAAAAAAAAAATAGGAAAAATATCATCAATTTATCATTTGCTGAATTAGCCCAGGGAGTAGTAAAACTAAAGACCTACCTCTATGGGGTTGGGGTTATCATGTGTTTGATCAAAGAAAAGAGCATGAGCCATTGTTGGCACGAGAGGTTTCACTCTTGGCTGTATAAATGCCCCAACAGGCTGACCTCCATAGCGGTGAACCAGTCTCCCCAAATCATGTGCGTCCTTGGCTGACAGCCCCTCTGACAAAACAAAAGTATCTGAGTTAAGGGGACTTGATACACTCGGTAGATCTTCTATCTTTTTGTGCAAGGGAGGTCATTTTTGAGACTTCTTGTTTGCTTTCCTGCACATCAAATCCCTTCTGAAGAGGGGTCTACTCTGAAGGAATGTTTGCTCCCTTTGGGAGCCAATTCTTTCCTATCAGAGTAGATCCCTTTTCAGAAGGGAGGCAAAACAATTTTGACAGATTTATCTCCTCTGAAAGTGTAGCCATTCCCCTAAGCTTTAGGAAAATCAACACTAACAAAAATGATATGAAGACAACATCAAGGACAAAAACCAGGTGCAGATCAACGTGGAGATAAATAATTTCAACGTTAACAGTGGTGCCCCAGTGATGAGATACAAACTCATAATCCAAAATATAAGGTCAATTGATAATCCATAAATATTAGGTCAACTGACCCAGGGATGTTGGAGGAATAGGCTTTTAAAGCAAATTGTTGATGCCACATGAGGCATGATGCACGACGGATGAAGCATTACGGACATTGATGATAACAAAGGCTCATCTTGAGCACAGGTGAGCTGATAAGAGGAAGTACCCACATATCAGGTTTCTTATTTTTCTATGAAAATAAATGTCATAGGTACTCATTAGAAGCACCTTGCTTCTAATGAGTACCCATAACATATGTTTTCATGGACAAATAAGAAAAATATCAGCTCTTTTCAGTTAAATAAGTTATTTATCTGGGCCCAGTTGTTCAAAGCGTCTTTAGCTTTACGAGCTTGTTAAGGGTCATTTCGTTAACTGTTTTAGCGGATTCAATATACAATATTCTGATATTTTTTGCTGAAAAAATGTGAGTAGCTTCTGCACTGCAAAAGCTACTCACATTTTTTTCAGCAAAAAATTTCAGCATACATGTATTTGCGTATCACTCGATGTAAATTTTAATGAATTGTTAACTAACAACATCGTTAGCTTTGAACAACTGGGCCCTGGAGTTATGAAGAGGTCAATTACAGTGTCTGAATGTTTAGGATAATTATGGTGTACATATAGTCAGTGTCGATTGGGAATCTTGTGCAATTTTTGTGATTATTTTTGGTGACTTATACCAAATTAAACTTTGGGGATATCTATCAAACAAGAGGCCCAAGGGCCATGGGTCGCTCACCTGAGTGACATAGCCACTACAGATATGCAGATCTTATGCAACATTTTTCCAATCCTGTCATCGAAACTAATGAAAAGATCATCATTTAAGCCGTTCTTAATTTTGAAGAAGAATATATATGGCATGACAGTCAATGAAGCGTGATCATTTGAACAAACTCTCAATAACATTTAAACAGTAGGATCAATGTGAAATTTGGTGGCAATTGGCTAAGTGGTTTCTGAAGAATCATGATTTTATACATGTAAACAGCACAGTGGCAGGGAAATATAATAAACATAAACAAGATGGCAGCCATCTTGGATTTCCAATCAGAATGATTTTAGCTACTGTTGATCTACGTCACCTCGATACTTCCAATGAACTTTGAGTCAATTGCCCTTTCCGTTCAGGAGAAAAAGTTCAAAATAGATTTTAAACGACTGCCATGGCCGCAATTAGGGATTTCCTATTGGAATGATTTGAGCTATTTTTGATCTACAAGTCACCCCAATGCTTCCTACCAAGTTTCGAGTCATCAGAAGAAGCAAAAAATAGAATTTCATTTTTATCTACATCCCAGTGCTTCCTGCCAATTTTCAAATCAAATGGCCCTTTGGTTCAGGAAAATAAGCTAAAAAAAAGAATTTCAAGATCGCCATCATCTTGGATTTCCAATCAGAACAATTTAAGGAATTTTAGATCTACAAGTCACCCCAATGCTTCCTACCAGGTTTCGTGTCGGCCTTTCAGTTCAGGAGAAGCCAAAAATAGATTTTCAAGATGGCTGTCATGGTGGCCATCTTGGATTTCCGATAGGGATAATTTTAGCTATTTTTGATCTACAGGTCACCCAAATGCTTCCTACTTAGTTTACAATCAATAAGCCTTTCGGTTCAGGAGAAGAAGTGAAATAGATTTTCAAGATGGCCGCCATGGTGGCCATCTTGGATTTCCAATCGGAACGATTTTAGCCATTTTTTATCTATAGGTCACCCCGATGCTTCCTACCAAGTTTAAGTGAATTGGCTTTTGGGTTTAGCAGAAAAAGCGAACAATAGATTTTCAAAATGGCCATCATGGCGGCCATCTTGGATTTCCGATTAGCACGATTTTTGCAATTTTTGACCTACAAGTCACCCAGATGCTTCCTACCAAGTTTAAAGTCAATTTGCCTTTCTTTTGAGGAGAAGGAGCGAAAAATAGATTTTCAAGATGGCGGCCATGGCGGCCATCTTGGATTTCTGATCGGAACGATTTTAGCTATTTTTGATCTACAAGTCACCCCGATGATTCCTACCAAGTTTCGAGTCAACTGACTTTTGGGTTTAGGAGAAGAAGCGAAAAATATATTTTAAAGATGGCCACCATGGCAGCCACCTTGGATTTCCAATCAGCACGATTTTAGCTATTTTTGATCTACAAGTTACCATAATGCTTCCTACCAAGTTTTGAGTCTATTGGCCTTTCAGTTCAGGAGAAGAAGTAAACAAGAGGACCATGATGGTCCTATATCGCTCACCTGACCAAACAGATTTGCATATTTACTGTTGAAGTTTCAGCCAAGTTCACTGCTCTAGGATTTTTGTATAAACTTTATAGCACTTACCACCCCCACCCCCCTCCACCACACCCCCGGCCATGTTTTTTTACAAATCTTGACAACTTGAACTGAATCTTAAAAGAGGGTCACCAAAGGAACATTTCTGCCAAGCTATATTGAAATTGGTCCAGTGGTTTAAAAAGTTTTATATAGCTATAAAGCCCTACGCCCTAACGCCCATGTTTTTTGACGAATCATTATAGCTTGAACAAACTTGGTAGAGGGTCACCAAAGGAACATTCCTGCCAAGTTATATTGAAATCTGTTCAGTGGTTTCTGACAAGAAGATTTTTAAAGTTTTCTATTTAGATATATAGGGAAAACAAGAAGATTTTTTTTCAAGTTTTCTATATAGATATATAGGGAAAATAAGCCCCACCCCCTTGCAGCCATATTTTTTGACGAATCATGATGACTTGAACAACCTTGGAAGAGGGTGACCAAAGACACAGTCCTTCCAAGTTATATTGAAATCAGTCCATTGGTTTCTGCCAAGAAGATTTTTAAAGTTTTCTATATAGATACATATATAGGGAAAATAAGCCCTGCCCCCTGGCGGCCATGTTTTTTGACAAATCCAAATGGCTTGAACAATCTTGGTAGAGGATTACCAAAAGAACATTTCTGCAAAATTATATGGATATCGGTCCAGTGGTTTGGGACAAGATGATTTTTACATTTTTCTATATATAGGGAAAATAAGCCCCGCCCCCTGGCGGCCATGTTTTTTGACAAATCCAAATGACTCGAACAATCTTGGTAGAGGATCACTAAAGGAACATTTCTGCAAAATTATATTGAAGTCGGTCCAGTGGTTTCGGACAAGAAAATTTTTAAAGTTTTTTGTATAGATATATACAGGGTTCTCACTAGGATTTTGAAAATTGGAGTAAAATGCTGTCGTCCAGAAAAAGTTGGAGTTTTACCATACTTTTCTATTGAGAATTTCCAAAAAGTTGGAGTCAGAAATGAAAGTTGGAGTAACTTACTCCAAATCTGGAGTTAATGAGAACTCTGTATGTAGGGAAAATAAGCCCCGCCATGTTTTTTGACGAATCCAAATGGCTTGAACAATCTTGATAGAGGATCACCAAAGGAACATTTTTGCAAAATTATATTGAAGTCGGTCCAGTGGTTTCGGACAAGAAAATTTTTAAAGTTTTCTATATAGATATATAGGGAAAATAAGCCCTGCCCTCTGGTGGCCATGTTTTTTGACAAATCCAAATGGCTTGAACAATCTTGGTAGAGGATCACCAAAGGAATATTTCTGCAAAATTATATGGAAATCGGTCCAGTGGTTTCGGACAAGAAGATTTTTACATTTTTCAATATAGATATATAGGGAAAATAAGCCCCGCCCCCTGGTGGCCATGTTTTTTGACTAATCAAAATGGCTTGAACAATCTTGGTAGAGGATCACCAAAGGAACATTTCTGCAAAATTATATGGAAATCGGTCCAGTGGTTTCTGACAAGAAGATTTTTAAAGTTTTCAATATAGATATATAGGGAAATTAAGCCCCGCCCCCTGACGGCCATGTTTTTTTAAAAACCAAATGGCTTGAACAATCTTGGTAGAGGATCACTAAAGGAACATTTTTGCAAAATTCTATAGAAATCGGTCCAGTGGTTTCGGACAAGAAGATTTTTAAAGTTTTCTATATAGATATATAGGGAAAATAAGCCCCGCCCCCTGGCGGCCATGTTTTTTGACGAATCCGAATGGCTTGAACAATCTTGGTAGAGGATCACCAAAGGAACATTTCTGCAAAATTATATTGAAATCGGTCCAGTGGTTTCTGACAAGAAGATTTTTTAAGTTTTTAGTTAAAAATCTATTTTTAGCTCCTGTGACCTAGATAAGCAATGGACCGGAACCATTTGAACAACTTTGAAAGAGGACCAACCAAGGATTATTCCTGTGAAGTTTGGTCAAAATCCAATCAGTGGTTTAGGAGGAGATGTTGTTTAAAGATTGTGGACGGACGGACGATGACGACGACGACGACGGACGGTGAGTGATCACAAAAGCTCACCTTGAGCTTTCAGCTCAGGTGAGCTAAAAACAGACTTTCAAGATGGCGGCCATGGTGGCCATTTTGGATTTCCGTTGAACGATTTTAGCTATTTTTTGATCTACAAGTCAAAGAAAATATGCCGCCCTGGAATAAAGTTTGCCTTCATTTTCATACATTCTAACTACTGCCTGACTGACAAGCCATGACATGTTTACAATCTACCCATAAGCAAAGGCAACATAGAAAATATATAAGATCTTTGCTCCGAAAAGTGGGACGCAGAGTCAAACCAACACTTCTGTGTCACTTTTCCAAGCTGCCTATATATACAATGTTTTTACTTTCATTCGCATCTTTACATATTGTCAAAGCCTATACCTGCAATTCCCACCCCACCCCAAGGCCCTCCCCTACCCCCTCCCGCACCTTATTCACGAAATGCCTTTCATGTTGAATGATTTTACATAACGCCATACTAGCAATAATTAAAAATAGTGAATGACTGCTCTTAAATTGATAGCCACATATGTTGGAACAAAAAACGGCATGTTTGTGTTAATCATATGGCTGCCATATTGATGACCCCATAACTAGGCCCAGACGAGGATCTGGGATGGGTGACCTCGTTCAAAACAAATCTCAGACATCATAGTAATTAATAGCGGTGAAACGATTCACCGAATTTACGGTGCATCACGGTTCGGTGGTCAGGATTCAGTTCACGATTCTTTTTCTCCGAGTTATGATACTGCTCAAGAAAATACACTCAAGTGTAAACAAAAGTTGTCAATTAGCTGCCAATTAGATTGGTAATTACTGCATGCAAAAGAAATATTTTGCTTCATTCAGATCAATTTAGGCTAGTAGTACTGCTGCACGACTACTTTAGACAAGTTTTTAATGACTGTTACCAACAATAACATGTATTTAGTGTGGTAAAATCTGCATGTCATTAGTTTTCGCGACTTCCGAATTTCCCTAAAAACGTTTAATTATTCAGTCAATAAACATTGTAAAGAATATCAAAAGCACTCAAAACACTCAGGAAATGTTGTCAAACACTCTTTCATAGAATTTTCAATATTTTGCCATTTTGTCATTTTGCAGTAGTGATTTTCTATAAAATCAATAAGTCTGGCTCACACTGAATGAAAGGAACATGTTTTACCCATTTTCAAACTTTGCATATCTAGGAAACTATAGTACTTAAACTTGGTTGCTTATATTAGGTGCTTTTCACTGAAGAAAAAAAAAAGGGAATTAACTTTTCACATTATGAAACTTTTACAAACAGGATTTTTAGCCTGTGACTGTGAACAAATTCAAACAAACTTCAGCACCTTAGTTGACCACCATAGTATAATCCACATACAGTTACTGATTATCTCAAGTCTGAAAAGCCTATTGCGATACGTATCGTATTGTGAAGCAAGTATCACTATACCTATCTTATTGTGAGATGAGTGTATCTTTGCAGCCATAGTAATTAATCATATAGGTCTCTATAAATAATACACAAAAATTGCACGAGGCTATTTTTTTTTGTCCAATTTGGCATGTACTAATACCTCTAATGAGAGAGTTGATTCCAAGTCTGTTGATAAAGATATTATCCAAGGCTTCACTGCTGGTAAACAACTCCGCAACAACATACAGGTCTGGTCGTATTTTCCTTGCTGCATCTAACATGTACTGAAATCAAGCAAAAATGTGTTTGCGGGGCATATGTAAACAGCCAAGATCCTGTTCTGGCAGTATGCTGCATAATCTGAACAATATTTTCTTTCTGTTCATATATATATTTTACAGTATCCAATGACTTTGTTAGTAGACAGTGGACCTTGCAAAGACTGCTCAGGTGTGCAGGCTGATCTTGGCCTTTGCTGTCTACATCTCTTAACCCATTTTAGTCTGGAAACCCCAAAACGGTAACTGACAAACAGTGCAGACCCAGATCAGATGCCACAGAATGGGTCTGATAAGAGGCTACACTGTTTGCATTAAACACAGGAATTTCTACAAAAACATAGTAATAACAGATTTGTGTCCATAGGACACATATGCCCCTGCAATATGAAATGAGACACAGAAATGAGTGCAGTGACAGACCTGTGAATACAACATTTTTTACTTTGACCTCGAAGTGTGACCTTGACCTTGAAGCTATGGACCTGTGTCTTACACGTGACACATTGTCTTGTGATGGTAAACATTTCTGCCAAGTAATTTCAAAATTCATTGAGGAATAACAAAGTGATGACCACACACACATACACACACACACTCTAACAAACACACACACACTCACTCACACACACACACACACACAGGATAAACACTTTGCATGTCCGCCATTGATGGGGGCATAATAAAAAATAACTAGACACCACATGGCCGCATGTACAGCTCTTGTGTGCAGAGTGCAATGCTCCATGCCAGTGAGACTTGGCCATTGACAAAGCCAAACCTCAAACGTCTGCAGCGGAATGACAGGGCAATGATCAAATAGATATGCAATGTCAAGCCACAAGACACTGTCACCATCAGGTCCAATAAGCTACTTGCGCAGCTTGGCATTGAGGATCTGGACCTCATTCTGAAGAAGAGAAGGCTCTGCTGGTATGGACATGTGGAATGCTCCAATGGTGCAGTCAAGACAGCCTTTGATATACAGGCTGATAGAAAGCGTGGGCCTGGGAGGCCCAAGATGACATGGAAGCAGCTGACAGAGAGGGATTGCAGAGAGTGGAAGCTCTCGGCTATTGACCCTCATGATAGACATACCTGGAGATCTGGCCTGAGATCTGCCATGCCAGCAGCAAACCAGCTACCCGGAAGGGGGCCCACTGATGTGGATGTTGCCCCTGTATTTGCAGGTTAATCAAAAATCCGATGATGACGATGCTATTGAAAATAGACCGGTCCAAAGAATATGGTAGAAGTCAACTTGATTTAAATAGATTAATCACATTTTCACATGGCACTTTAGCCTAACTATACATTGCTATGTAAAAGACTTTTTTGACTAAAACTGCACCTACTGATAGTTTTCTTATTTATGAACAAAAACACATCTTGTGGTACTTATCATAATCACCACAACATGATTCTATAAGTCCACAAAGTATGGTTACATGCTTTCCGTGAGAAACAGAAGTATCTGTAGCTATGATCATATTTTGAGTTTTAACTGAAGTGCCAAGCAATTTATTAAAATTCATCTTAGAATCATTACAGGGCTGAAGTTTGAATGCACTTTAGGGCAGAATTCTTTGCTAAACCAAATGGTAGCATTTTTTTTTCCAGGCATCCATCATCCCAACATGACCATGATACTGTTGATGGGATGAAACATGAAAACATCATCTGACAGTTGTTTTTTTTACCTTCTATTTTTATCTTAAGGAGAACAGATACCCTAAAAAGGGAAATAACTCTTACCTGGAAATATTTGCATTCCTACTCACAAAGGACTACTCTTAAAGGAATGAATTTGCTCACTCTGGAAGTTGTTTAAGCAAATTCTTTTCTTCAAGAGCAGCATCCATTTTTTAAAAGGATAGAAATACTTGGGAAGCAAATTCCTGTCTAAAAAAAATTGTCTCACCTTGAAAAATGGCAGCACACTCACCAGGTATATCATTTCACCTTAAAAATATTCTTTGATGTTTTTGCAATGAAATGATAAATCAACACTTTGCTGCCAAAATTAATACATGTACATGTTTCTGTGTGCTCTAGGGCTCATTACATTTAAACAAGAGAATCATGATGGTCCTATATCCCTCACCTGAGCAAACAGATTTGCGTACTTACTATTTAAGTTTCAGCCAAGTTCAAGGCTCAAAGATTTTTGTATAAATCTTATAGCCCTGCCCACTAGCAGTCATGTTTTTTTAATGCACCATGATGGCTTGAACTGAATCCTGATAAAGGGTCACCAAGGGAACATTTCTGACAAGTTATATTGAAATCGGTCCAGTAGTTTCTGACAAAAAGATTTTTAAAGTGTTTTATATAGATATATGGGAAAATAAGCTCCGCCACCTAGCGACCATGTTTTTTGATGAATCCTAACAGCTTGAACAAACTTGGTAGAGGGTCACCAAAGGAACATTCCTGCCAAGTTATGTTGAATTCGGTTCAGTTGTTTCTGACAAGAAGTTTTTTAAAAGTTTTCTATGAAGATATATAGGGAAACTAAGCCCCTCCCCCTAGCAGCCATGTTTTTTGACAAAACATGATTGCTTAAACAATCTTGGTAGAGGCTCACCAAAGGAACATTCCTGCCAAGTAATACTGAAATCAGTCAAGTGGTTTCTGACAAGAAGAATTTTAAACTTTTCTATATTGATATATAGGGAAAATAAGCCACGCCCCCTGGCAGCCATGTTTTTTTAGGGCTTGAACAATCTTGGTAGAAGGTCACCAAAGCAACATTCCTGACAAGTTACAATGAACTCTGTCCCGTGGTTTCTGACAAGTAGATTCTTAATGTTTTCTATATAGATATATAAGGAAAATAAGCCATGCCCCCTAGCAGCCATGTTTTTTGACAAATCATGATGGCTTGAACAATCTTGGTAGAGGGTCACCAAAGAAATATTCCTGCCAAGTTATATTGAAATCAGTCCATTGGTTTCCTCATGAAGATTTTGAAAGTTTTCTATATAGATATAAAGGGAAAATAAGCTTCGCCCCCTGGCGGCCATGTTTTTTTTTTACAAATCATGATTGCTTGAATAATGTTTGTAGAGGAACCATTTCTGCCAAGTTATATTGAAATCGATCCAGTGGTTTCTGACAAGAAGATATTTTAAAGTTTTCTATATAGATATATAGGCAAAATAAGTCCCACCTCCTGGCAGCCTTGTTTTTGACGAATCATAACAGCTTGAACAATCTTGGTAGAGGGTTACAAAAGGAACACTCCTGCCATGTTATATTGAAATCAGTTTAGTGGTTCTGACAAGAAAATTTTAAAGTTTTCCATATAGATATATAGGCAAAATAAGCCCCGCCCCCTAGTGGCCATGTTTTTAGACGAATCATGACGGCTTGAACAATCTTGGTAGAAGGTCACTTAGGGAATATTTCTGACAAGTTATATTGAAACTGGTCCAGTGGTTTCTGACAAGAAGATTTTTATTGTTTTCTATATAGATATATAGGGAAAATAAGTCCTGTCCCCTGGGGGCCATGTGTTTTGATGAATCACAATGGCTTGAACAATCTTGGTAGAGGATCACCAACCGAACATTTCTGCAAAAGTATATTGAAATCGGTCAAGTGGTTTCTGACAAGAAGATTTTTTAACTTTTCAGTTAAAAAATCTATTTTTAGCTCCTGTGACCTAGATGTGCAATGGACCAGAACCATTTGAACAACCTTGAAAGAAGACAAATCAAGGCTCATTCCTGAAGTTTGGTCAAAATCCAATCAGTAGTTTAGGAGGAGATGTCGTTTGAAGAAATTGTTTATGGATGCACGCACAAAGGACGACGGACAAAATGTGATCACAAAAGCTCACCTTGTCACTAGTGGAGCTAAAAAGCCCACATCACATTAAAAACACCTCTAGATAAGAGGGGTATCCAGAAAAATGTTTTCCTTTATTTCCCCACAAAAGCATGTGCAGTGTGTACTCATTAGAAGTATCTAAATAAGGTGCCGCTAATGTGTACCCACAGCATAAAATTTTGTGTACAAGTAATAAACACATCATTAGCATTTAGTTAATAACAGCACCTTATCATGAGCTATAACTCTAGTAAAATACCTCAGCTACATGTATGGGAGTACTGTGACAGTTATCTAGACGGACACCATGGAATATCCTCACACTTTCTTCAGAATACTCCCGCATACGCTGCCACAGGTATGGACAGTCTTCTGGTTTCTGACCATAACGTAACTTCACACTATCTCCCCAAACAATCAGCTCACGCCTCAGATATACGTTGGAAGCTAAAGATAACAGGTTTTATATGTTACCATAAAATGTGTAAGTACTTGGGACAGGAAAAACAAGAAATGTCTATAAGTAGTGCTGATTAGATACACCCCGCTCAGGAACCAAACAAAATGCAATGGAAGGATGGATGGATGGACAACATGAAAACAGTATACGCCCTACAAACTAAAATTTGCCGTATGCTAAGAAAAAAAATGTCAGCATCAAACTTGCATATGCATTTCTTTAATGTGTCTGTAAAATATCTTCAGTTTTTGGAAAGATCCAGCAAAAGGTGTAAGAGGAGTTGATTCACAAAGTATACACTATTAACCATCAATGACTAGAAGCAGTTGTCGTAAAATGGCTAAGTTAAAAATGCTGTCTTTTTGTTAAGAAATATTTGTTCCTCATCAAAGTTTCACATGTACATCTTTAATATGTCTGTAATGTATGTGTAAAGTTTTGAAAAGATGCAACAAAAGTTCTGAGAGGAGTTGATTTCACAAAGTATTACACTATTAAGCATCACTGACTAGTTGCAGTAGTTGTAAAATGACTAAGTTAAATATTCTGCTATTTTGTCAAAAAAAAAAAAAAATTGAGCATCAAACTTGCACATGCATATTTTCAATATGTCTGTAACACATATGCAATATTTTGGTATGAGGAGTTGATTTCACAAAGTATACACTTTTAACCATCACTGACTAGGTGCAGCTGTCGTAAATGACAAAGTTAAAACCATCATTGACTAGGTGTGTTGTCTTAAATGACTAAATTAAAAGCACTGTCATTTTGTGAATATTTTTTCAGCATCAAAGTTTCACATACAGACACATCTTCAATATGTCTGTAACACATATGCAATGTTTTGGTAAGAAGAGTTAATTTCCTAAAGTATACACTATTAACCATCATTGACTAGGTGCAGTTGTCATAAATGACTGAGTTAAAAAGGATGTCATTTTATGAAGAAATATTTTTTCAGCATTAAAGTTTCACATGCACATCTTCAATATGTCTGTAAGATTATATATATATATATATATATATATATATATATATATATATATATATATATATATATATATATATATATATATATATATATATATATATATATATATATCAGGGCTCCGGAAAATAGCTGGTCTGGACCGAAAATAAGAATTCTGGACAGGTTTCAAACACCCCAAAACGCTAATAATTGGGTCCAACAGGTTTGTGCCTTGAACCCCATTTTTTCCCCAACCAACCAATTTTCACGAATCAATGATATCTAAAAAATCACAAACGGTCAGGTCTTCCCAGACTGACAACGTCCGCGCACCTTTTAAATGCGATATTATGGTAGTTAAAAGGCTCTAAACGGTCATTTGACATGTATATTGGAGAGACAGATGAATAACGGCAACTTATCGCAGCACAAATTAAGTAACGGTAGTCTGATAATTAATCCGTTTGTGTGACACGTGTGAATACACTGAGACTGCAAAACACCAGGTGCAATAGGCATGTCCAAAAGATCAAAGGTCGCTTTAACTGAGAGTGATAAAAGAATGCACCGCTTGAACGCACCCATTTTCTTCCTCTTCTTTTTTGTTTTGATCAACACAGTTTGTCGGTCCCAGACTTGATAAATTAATTCCCAAACTGTGTACGTCCTGATCAGATGTCGCATACAACGGCATCTGATCTGGGTCTTATTGTTTGCTTTTTTTTTTTTACGGCCGTAAGACGTGAGTATAATTCAAGGTAGATTTCACGGTAAAAATAAGTACTGCACCACTTGCGCTAGACAAGATTGGCCAGTGCTTAAAATTTAAGCAGTCTGGTCAGATCTTGAAACATTGAAAACTGCAGAACTGCCCGTGGCGCAGGCCTTTTTTTTATTAGACCTAATTAGGTCCATGAAAGTCGTTTCGTTCCGTCTCTCCTGTTTCCCGCCGTCTTCACGCTTACACAAGACGGGAATCAGTTGTTTATAAATAGTTATCTAGGAAAACCCTGTGGAGGTGGAAATAACAACAAAATCGTCATTTTTTTCTTTCTTTCTACATACCTGACTGCATTTATTGACGACGCCAGCTTTGATCATACTCCTTATACCCGGACCCATCATATAACGGAGTTGAGGTGTATTATTTAAAAGGTGTTGTAGGACTGCCAATTGTCATTAGTTTTCGTGACAGGTGATATATTTTTTTTTGGAAATGGGCTCATTGATGACGTCATCGGCTGGACCGATTTAGATTTCAGAATTTCCAGAGCCCTGATATATATATATATATATAATATATATGTATATATATATATATATATATATATATATATATATATATATATATATATATATATATATATATATATATATATGTAAAGTTTTGAAAAGATCAAAAAAAAGCTCTAAGAGAAGTTTATCTCACTAACTATGCACTATTAACTTATATTGACTAGGTGCAGTTGTCTTAAAATGGCTGAAGTTAAAATCCCTCCTACTTTGTCTAAAAGTACTTTTTAGCATCAAACTCCCACATGCACATATTCACTATGTCTGTCATATATGTGCAAAGTTATGAAAAGATCCAACAAATGCTCTAAGAGGAGTTGATTTCACAAAGTATGCACTGTTAGCTATCATTAAGGAGGTGAACTAGTCGTAAAATGGCTGTTAAAAACCTTCCCATTTTGGCAAAAAATAATTTTTCAACATCAAACTCCCACAGGCACATCTTCAATATGTCTGTAATATATGCATAAAGTTTGAAAAAATTCCAACAAAGTTGCAATGTTTGATGGTCAAGGTTTGGTGAAAATTTGAACAAAATCAGACAAAGGCTAGTGAAGTTATAGAGAAAAACCTTAACTGTTGACGGAATGACAGAATCACAAAAGCACAGACATACTGAAAACAGTATACCCTTCTAAAACTTTGTTTGCTGGGGCCCGGCAAAACAAAGTTTTGAAAGGGATACTGTTTTCAGCATGTCCGTTTGTTTTTGTTGAGGTTTTACAGCCCAGTCAACCCAATGGGGTCATGTCGAGCGTGGTCAGTTTACCTAACCACATGTTTACTGGGCAGGCTTAGTCCTCTAAGCGGTTAACCAGTATTGTGCACATTCTTTCGCCAGAAACTGACAACTGCCCTTCTTGAATCAGCGGAAGGGAGAGAATGAACATAGAAAATATTTCATGATCAATCTCCACAAAAGAATGTTGCCAACCTCGGCGGGGGTTGAACCTGCGACCTACTGGTCTCCAGTCGGACGGCGCATCCAACTGAGCCACCAAGGCCGACAATCAGCATGTCCGTGATTCTGTACTTCTGATTGAGGGTATAATAATTAATGTTCTGTCTCACTACAATGATGATGATGAGTTCAGGTTTAACCATGCATCAACCCATGAGGGTCATTTGCGTCAAAAATGGTGAACTAACATGGTTCTGTAATGAAACGATTATAATGATAGGTCATATATGCATAAAATGTAAAACTAGAACGAATTTAAAAATTAAAGCAGTTATACTTTGTTAAAAAGATTGATGTGTTTTAAAAACGTAAGTATGTTATCAGTCGGTACATTTTCAAATAAGTATCTCATGTCATTTGTTTGGAAGCTCACTACAATGATATTCATTTATAATGCTACACCATCCTATGGACACAAGCACCAGGCTACCAGCACAGGACATACCATCCTATTTTTCAAGCAAATTTCAGAGGAATGATCATCCGACAGTTTGTAGGCACATCAACATGTAGTAAAATGGACATTAATAAAAACACTGCCCTTGGACATAAAGAATGTGTACAAAAGAATAAGAGGCCAATAGGCCACGATTTGCTCACCTGAGTAAAACAGCCATTGCATATCTGCAGATGCCATGCAACATTCTTCCAGTATTGCCACAGCAACTAGGGACAGAAATTTGACTGTGCCATAAAAGGGTCAACGGTCATCCTAGGATCACCATTTGAACAAACCTGGTAGACCTTGCGTCCCCCATGCCATATACAAAGATTCAGCCTCAAAGCTTTTTTGGTTCTGGATTTTTAAGTGTTTTTACCATATATGGGCATGGCAGCCATCTTGTTCAGTAGTGCAAAACTATTTGAATGAACTGTTAGTACTACTTGACAGAAGACCCCATGTGAAATCTGGTGAAAATTGGCAAGTGGTTTCACAGAAGACGTTTAAAGATTTATACGATTTTATACATGTACAATGCCTAAGGGCAAGGGCAGATAACCCCAGGGGATAAAATTTTGAATGTAAACAACAAGTTTTACTACTTTAATCATACAGTGTAAGTTTCAGCCATAAGACTTTAATACATTTTTAGAAAATGATTTTTCAACATTATGAATGGGGATGCAGATTTGACCTTGTCATAAAAAAGGTCAAAGGTCATCCTTAGATCATCATCTGAACAAACTTGGTAGACCTTGTGTCCCAAATGTTATATACCAAGATACAGTCTAAAAGTTTTCTTGTTTCTGGAGTAGATTTTTAAGTGTGATTTTTTTTTTGTTTTTTTTTGTGTGTGTGTGTGTGTGTTTTTTTGTTTGTTTGGTTTTTTTTTACCATATATGGGCATGGTGTCCATCTTGTTCAATAGTGTTGAACAAACTGTCAATATCCCTTCGAAAGAAGGCTCCATGTGAAATCTGGTGAAAATTGGTCAAGTGGTTTCAGAGAAGAAGTTTAAAGATTACATGATTTTAAACATGTATATGGCCAAGGGGCAACGGCGTATAACCACCTGGGGACAAAACTTTGATTGTAACTATAAAGTTTTACTACTTTAATCATACATTGCAAATTTCAGCCTTTAGTCTTTAGTATATTTTCAGAAAATATTTTTTCAACATTTTCCAGATACAGAAGTATGGGGATGCAAATTTAACCTTGCCATTGAACAGTCAAAGGTCATCCTAGGATCATCATTTGAACAAACTTGGTAGACCTTGGTCCCCGATGCTATATATCAAGATTCAGCCTTGAAGCTTTCTTGGTTCAGGAGAAGATTTGTAAGTGTTTTACCATATATGGGCATGGCAGCTATCTTGTTAGATGATGTAGAACCATTTGAACAAATTGAACTAATTCTACAGATGGCCCAAGGCGAAATCTGGTGAAAATTGGTCAAGCTGTTTCAAAGAAGAAGACCTTTCAAGATTACAAGATTTTAAACATGTTACAATGATGTATATAGCCAAGGGGCAAGGACAGATAACCAGGAGAAGAGATAAGCAGCGTATATGTGTATTTTACGCTAGTGTCAAGTCTAGATACTCAACTGTTTCCAAAATGAAGCGTAACAGATATGCAGAACACTTTCCTGATATGCAAATCTCCTCTGTTTAACATGTATTCGATTTGTTTACATTTCTCTCCATACTCCAGACTGAGTTCTGTGTTTTCATAAATTCAGGGCAAAATTTGCACATTTTACTGCCGCAAATGGACAGCAAACCAGTCTAGATTTTTTTTAAACTTTGAACATACTGTAAAGCGTTTTACAACAATACAGGTGTCATGATCTTTCATCCCTTGAGTCCAAGATTATCGGCAGACATGTCCACCTGTAAAATACTTTACACTACCCAGTCAAATAACATCATCTGTTTTCCGATTATCTGACCTCATTCTAACATGCCTGATTCTTAGTAGTTTTCCTCTGTCTTTCTTTCTTCTTTTTTTCTACAAACTGTTCGCACAGAAGATTTCAACAGTATTTTTCTTTTTTCATTCCAATGTTTTGGGACGCCGAAGTTTTGTCACCGAGATGACACACGCTGCGTTCTATTTAAATACTTACCATTTTCACTTAATGACAATTAAAAAGGGGCTTCAAGCAAAATAGTACCTTAGCGTTTATGAGAGATATCAGTATGCGAATTAAAACAGTTATTTATGTTGGCCAAGAACAATTTGTAAAGTCCAACATAATTTATCTAGTAAACGTTTTGTAGATTCTCATGGGACTGCCCCGAGCGTGACGGTACACAATTTCGGGATGTTCCCTTTACCAGTACCAAGTTTCATTTTTCCTTATCCCGCATCAAGAAACTAAGTGCAGTAATGGTGGCGTCATGTGAAATCGTGGCGGAAAACCATTTCGAGAGGAAAAACGAACGTATGTTCATTGAATTGTAGAGCCTTTCCTCGTCAGAAATGCATACGAAACAGACACAAATTAAAAAGGAAACTAAATTGAAGCCTTGTTCTGTGAAAATAAAAAACTTAGCAAGTAAAAAAGACCCAGACTTTTTTTTTCGTAATGTGTTGATCGCAACACTGTGTGAAGTAAACACTGAAATGATGTTTTGCGGGATGCTCAATACAGATTCGTAGCCCAAGATCAGAATGTATGGGTATATTTCCTGTTTGAATCTGCGTAGCATATAACAGATCGTAATTGGTTTTAATTGATAATTATTTCACTTAACAACAATTGCACTCAAAATTAAAAGACAGCTCCAGATAGCAACAAACTTTTTGGGTGGGGTTGGGCACCGAATTTAAATGAAAAGAAAGGAAAGAGTGGTGCAACTGGGAGGATTAGTCCAATAATTTTTCAAAGAAATGTTCCTCAAATCGTTTGCAAAAGAAACCAGAAAAAATATCTGCCCTCCTTGCAGCAAATGATGGAAGTGTTCAACTATTGTTATATTATTACCATTGAAATAAAAAGCTAAAAAGTTAACAAAAATAAAAAAAATCTATATTTAAATAAACTGAAAGTTTGGCGACGTTCGCTGTGCAAGTAGAGTAGGTTGGGATTAACAGCAACACCCATCTTCTTTGTTTTGTTGTTTTTCTCTCCGATGACACCAAGGCACTGCGCTAAAGCTACATGTATTCCATGGACTCACATTCCACTCTTTACTTCAATTCAAACACCAAGGCAATTCTAATTAATGCCCACAGCATATGTTTTTTTATGGAGAAATAAGAAAAATTATCCCTGAATTATCACCTAATACCTACTTTATCTGTTTCACTGCTGTAGTTCTGTTGTTGAAATTATAAAGTTAAAATATTTATTTGTTTCCAATTATCTGATAAACTAAACTTATAAAAAATGGATATTTACTTTTGGTCTCTGATATTATGCCTGTTTTAGTGCTTTTTTGTTCATTTTGGAAATTTCACCCAATTATTTTTATTTTAGAGGGTAAAAATACTCAATTCAAAAACTGAAAATAAGATTTTACCCAATTAACTTTGAAGCATAAAATACCCATTATCTAAACATTATCTGTTGTTCTGAGATAACCCTGGGGTCAAACATTTGACTGTAACTAAAAGGCTTTGATACTGTGATCACATATTGTAAGTTTCAGCCAACAGTCTATAATATATATAGAGAAACAGAATTTTCAATAGTTTCCCCATACAAATGCATAGGGACCCAAATTTGACCTTGCTGTAAAAAGGTCAAATGTCAACCTCGGGTCATCATTTGAACAAACTTGGTAGAGCTTGAGTTCCTGATGCTATATAACAAGATTCAGCCATGAAGCTTTCTTGGGTCTAGAGAAGAAGATTTTTAAGTGTTTTTTGCCATATATGATGTAGAACCATTTGAATAAATTGAATAAATCGATAATACCCCTTCAACAGAAGGCCTAATGTGAATTCTGGTGAAAACTGGTCAAGCTGTTTCAGAGAAGAAGACATTTAAAGATTACAAGATTTCATACATGTATATAGCCAAGGGGCAAGGGCAGATAACCTCGGGGGACAAAATTCTGATTGTAACTAAAAGAGATCATACATTGTTAGTTTCAGCCATAAGTCTTTAGTACATCTTGAGAAAGTGACTTTTCAATATTTTCCCCTTGTAAATGCGTAGGGACGCAAATTTGACCTTGCTGTAAAAAGGTCAAAGGTCGACTACGGTCATCATTTGAACAAACTTGGTAGACTTTGAGTCACGATGCTATATAACAAGATTCATCCTCAGCTTTCTTGGTTCTGGAGAAGAAGATTTTTAAGTGTTTTTACCATATATGGGCATGCTGGCCATCTTACTAAGAGCCGTGACCATTTGTATAAATTTTCAATCCCCCTTTAACAGAATGCTCCACATGAAGTTTGGCGAAAATCGGCCCAGGGGTTTCAGAGGAGAAGTTGTTCAAAGTTGTGAACGAACAGACGGACGACAGATGGTGAGTGATCACAATAGCTCATCCTGAACCTTCTGCTCAGGTGAGCTAAAAAAGAAAATCCCAGTTAAAGTTATTGAGACTCTTCATATGACAGTGATGTTACAGGGCTGCACACTACCAGACCTCTTCTCATAGCTCTGGCATAGCTCATTTTTGTTTGTGTTGAAGTTTTATGGCCCAGTCAACCCAATGGGGTCATGTCGAGCGCAGTAAGTTTACCTAACTACACCTTTACTGGCAGCCTTAGTCCTCTAAGTGGTTAACCAGTATTGTGCACATTCTTTTGCCAGAAACTGACAATTGCCCTTCTTGAATCAGTGGAAGGGAGAGAATGACCGTAGAAAATATTTCATGATCAATCTCCACGAAAGAATGTTGCCAACCTCGGCGGGGATCGAACCCGCGACCTCCTGGTCTCCAGTCAGACGTGCATCCAACTGAGCCACTGAGGACGGCAGGCATAGCTCATTTACATATTACTATATTTTACCCAAGTATTGGGTACACACAGGCCTAACCAAATAGTGTAGACCCAGATTAGACACTAAAGACCACAGAGTATATCTGATCAGGGTCTAAACTGTTTGCCATTCATTCAACAGGTAACAAAATGGAATTGTTCAAATTTTAGAATATGTATGGTAAGGAGTTAAAATGTGTGAATACTTAGTATGAATACAGTACCTGGTTCAGCAAAGTTTCTGAGTGGATCATCTCCCATCACCCATCCATTGGAGGCAAATATTAACTTAGCAGAGTCTTCATACATGTAGTCTTCTTCAGTGCTGACAGATCCAGTGAGACTTTGAGGTACTATAAAATAACTGAAAAAATATCAGGTCATAATTTTAGTTAGGCAAGTGGGGTAGCCAGGTAAAATTTTTTTCTTATTTCTCCAAGAAAACTTAAGTTGTGGTACTCATAAGAAGAGCCTCTCCAAAGTGCGTCTAATGAGTAATCACAACATGTTTACTCTGAAAAAAAATAAGGAAAACACTGATTCTTTTTGGTTGAAAAAAGAGCTTTATCTAGAGTAATGAAGGCTTTATTACAGGAAACCATAGCTCCAATTTTTTTGTGACTAGAAATTAGGATATTTTTTGTACCGAAACATATTTTGTGGGTGCGCAATGCAATGTCCTCACTGAGGATATTCCAATGACTATCTACAAGATAGGTGGAGATGTTGATTGAAGAATTTCAAGATAGGGCGGCCATCTTGGATATCGGAATGCCCTGGCGGCCATCCTGCATATCGGAATGCAACAATTTTAGCAATTTTGAATCTCTGTGTTGTTACGACCGAGCACTCCTACCTTCGATTATCTGCCTTGGCAGATTACGCATAGCTTCTATATTCAATCTCTGACAACTGCGTCAGCGAGTCGACTCTTTGGCTCAGTGGTTTGAGCATTGGATTTTTAACCAGGAGGACCGGGTTCGATTCCCACGAAAGGCGGAATATTTTTTCAGCTATGCTTCATTCCTTTGTTGCGACTATCATGTCGTAAGATGGGGGCTCGTCCGGGATTGGATTTTACTTAGCCGAAAATGGCTTCACGACTTCATAAATGATGACTTCCTTGAAAAGGGGGAGTGTTACGACCGAGCACTCCTTCCTTCGATTAACTGCCTTAGCAGATTATGCATAGCTTCTAAGTATATATTCAATCTCTGACAGCTGCGTCAGGGAGTCGACTCTTTGGCTCAGTGGTTAGAGCATTGGATTTTTAACCGGGAGGACCGGGTTCGATTCCCACGGCAGGCGTGAGAATTTTTTCAGCTATGCTTCATTCCTTTGTTGCGACTTTCATGTCGTAAGATGGGGGCTCGTCCGGGATAGGACTTTATACGCCGAAAATGGCTTCATGTCATCATAAATGATGACTTCCTTGAAGAGGGGGAGTGTTATGACCGAGCACTCCTACCTTCGATTATCTGCCTTGGCAGATTACACATAGCTTCTATATTCAATCTCTGACAACTGCGTCAGGGAGTCGACTCTTTGGCTCAGTGGTTAGAGCATTGGATTTTTAACCGGGAGGACCGGGTTTGATTCCCAGGAAAGACGGAATATTTTTTCAGCTATGCTTCATTCCTTTGTTATGGCTTTCATGTCGTAAGAGTGTCACTGTGATGCCTCCCATCAAGTTTCAGCTCAATCGGACTTAAGGTTTAGGAGGAGATGTCAACTGAAGAAGGCTTTCTTGGATATCGAAACGGAACGATTTTAGCAATTTTGAATCTCTGTGTCACTGTGATGCTTCCCATCAAGTTTCAGCTCAATCGGACTTAGGGTTTAGGAGGAGATGTCATTTGAAGAATTTCAAGATGGCCACCGTGGCTGCCATCTTTGATATCGGAACGGAACGGAACGGTTTAAGCAGTTTTGAATCTCTGTGTCACTGTGATGCCTCCCATCAACTTTCAACTCAATCGAACTTAGGTTTTGGGAGGAGATGTCGTGGCGGCCACCTTGGATATCGAAATGGAATGATTTTAGCAATTTTGAATCTCTGTGTCACTGTGATGCCTCCCATCAAGTTTCAGCTCAATTGGACTTAGGGTTTAGGAGATGTTGTTTGAAGAATTTCAAGATGGCCACACTGGCGGCCATCTTGGATATTGGAACGCAACGATTTTAGCAACTCTGAATCTCTGTGTCACTGTGATGCCTCCCATCAAGTTTCAACTCAATCGAACTTAGGTTTGGGGAGGAGATGTCGTGGCGGCCACCTTTGATATCGAAATGGAATGATTTTAGCAATTTTGAATCTCTGTGTCAGTGTGATGCCTCCCATCAAGTTTAAGCTCAATCGGACAGGGTTTAGGAGGAGATGTTTGAAGAATTTCAAGATGGCCACCCTGGCGGCCATCTTGGATATCTGAATGCAACGATTTTAGCAATTCTGAATCTCTGTGTCACTGTGATGCCTCCCATCAAGTTTCAGCTCAATCGGACTTAAGGTTTAGGAGGAGATGTCAACTGAAGAAGGCCATCTTGGATATCGAAACGGAACGATTTTAGCAATTTTGAATCTCTGTGTCACTGTGATGCTTCCCATCAAGTTTCAGCTCAATCGGACTTAGGGTTTAGGAGGAGATGTCATTTGAAGAATTTCAAGATGGCCACCGTGGCTGCCATCTTTGATATCGGAACGGAACGGAACGGTTTAAGCAGTTTTGAATCTCTGTGTCACTGTGATGCCTCCCATCAACTTTCAACTCAATCGAACTTAGGTTTTGGGAGGAGATGTCGTGGCGGCCACCTTGGATATCGAAATGGAATGATTTTAGCAATTTTGAATCTCTGTGTCACTGTGATGCCTCCCATCAAGTTTCAGCTCAATTGGACTTAGGGTTTAGGAGATGTTGTTTGAAGAATTTCAAGATGGCCACACTGGCGGCCATCTTGGATATTGGAACGCAACGATTTTAGCAACTCTGAATCTCTGTGTCACTGTGATGCCTCCCATCAAGTTTCAACTCAATCGAACTTAGGTTTGGGGAGGAGATGTCGTGGCGGCCACCTTTGATATCGAAATGGAATGATTTTAGCAATTTTGAATCTCTGTGTCAGTGTGATGCCTCCCATCAAGTTTAAGCTCAATCGGACAGGGTTTAGGAGGAGATGTTTGAAGAATTTCAAGATGGCCACCCTGGCGGCCATCTTGGATATCTGAATGCAACGATTTTAGCAATTCTGAATCTCTGTGTCACTGTGATGCCTCCCATCAAGTTTCAGCTCAATCGGACTTAGGGTTTAGGAGATGTCAATTGAAGAATTTCAAGATGGCCGCCCTGGCAGCCATCTTGGATATTGGAATGGAACGATTTTAGCAATTTTGAATCTCTGTGTCACTGTGATGCCTCCCATCAAGTTTCAGCTCAATCAGACAAGGTCTGGGAGGAGATGTCGTTTGAAGAATTTCAAGATGGCCACCATGGCGGCCATCTTGGATATCTTTGAGCAATTCTGAATCTCTATGTTGCCACAATGCCTCCTACTAAGTTTCAGCTCAATCCAACTTGTGGTTCTGGAGGAGATGTCGAAAATGTGAAAAGCTAACGACGGACAGACGGAAGGACGGACTACGGACAACAGGCTATTGCATAAGCTTTGCTCCAGGTCAGCTCATAAAGGCTTTCTATATAGGCTATTTTTGGCCAAATTAATGTTTTTCAGTATGGATTTTGTACAAAAAAAGAGCATTTAACAAAGAGCATTTAACCGTTAAATTTTTTGTCAGGTCCCAAGCAAAAGAACCCCTGCCATAGCCTCTCAAGAACAAGAGGGCCATGATGGCCCTGTAACGCTCACCTGAGCATCATAGCACTTTGAGAACCTGATCTAGAACTGATCAAGGCAAACATTCTGATCAAAATTCAAAATGATTATACAGTCGACTCTCGTTATCTCGAACTTCACGGGACCTGATAAAAATTTTCGAGTTATCAGTAGTTCGAGACAACCAAATTGTGACGTCATAGGTATGACGACTGTTCGCCTCTCTGTTCGCCAAAACGTGGTTGAAAGGCACATGTATATGGCAATTTAAATAATTTGCGTGTACTTCAGTTTGCATTGTTACTGTTTGTTTTAGGAGATGCAATGGTTCTCTTTGAATAATATCATCAATAAATTTTAATAATAATAAATTTCAAACGTCTCTTGTTGTCTTTTAATACTCCTGCAAATTTGGATTTCCATGTGAGCTATAAATAAATTACTGGTTTCAGGGTTATGTTAGCTATACGTTATGAACTGGTTTGGATTAGCTCCCTTCGCATAGACGACTCGATAAGGAGTTGACTGGTTTCCGCTTTTGCATAAAACGCTTACAGTGTTAAGCGGCAGCTGTAAGCTAGTTTGGATTATCTCCCCTGGCATAAACGAACCCTCTCAGCGCGGCAAACTGTAGATCCTGCAGAGAAAGCTCGTTATGAACCGTTTCATCTGGACCTACACTATTTTTGCGGGTATCCGTATCAGTCTACAGGGTCGGAAGGGTTAACATCGGTACCCACGTGTGATTCGTCTATTTGAGGCCGTGCACGACAACTCCTATTAGAAGACTGTGCGACTGTCAAAGACTCGGATCAGCCTGCACGCCCACGAATTTTCCATTATACGCATGAGCCTTATCTGGGCTTACCAAAGAGCACCGCCTGACCAAAGAGTAACAAGCGAAGATTCAGACTTAGCTAGCCTGGTCAATACAGGCTGATCTGTCGGAACCTGTCGCGCACTGACTTTTCTTGAAGGCGCTATATCATTCAGACGGACAGTACTCAATAGTGAAGAGCATATCTAAACAATAAATTAAAGAAACTTCGTTGATTAATCTTTCATAACACTATTCTGAGCCGCTTTTTATCTTACAAATCAATGACACGAGACGGTGTTGAGCGCCGCGTGTCAAACCCGTCTCGATACGCACGTGATTTCATAATTCAATTAGACATTGTTTGTGTTGTTTGTAATTACCTGGACAAAGGGGAAAATTAAAATATTGATTTATTTATCAATGGCCTATTATGATTTTCATTAACTGAGAGACCGACGGCGCCGCATCTTACATTTTGTTTTCCTTCGTCATGGTCCGAGTTCGAGATACGCGGTAGTAAAAACTGTGAAAAATATATTCAGGGACTGAAAATGATGGACGAGATAACCGAAGTGTCGACATAAAAGTAGTTCGACATACGCGAAGCTGAAATACAATAAATACATAGGGAAAATAATCGGGACTTAGAAATCAGTTCGACATAAGTGATAGGATCGAGATAAGAGGGGTCGAGATAACGAGAGTCAACTGTATTAACAAGTAAGACAATGTAGCATGTCTAATGGACTGCGAAATAAAGGTCAAGGTCAAATATGGATGACTGCACTCAAGAGGCCATGCTAAGATGTATGCATGTACTAAGTATCACTGGCTGTAGGAGCAATAGTTACTGAGAAACTGACCTAAACACAAACACTTCACAAGTACCAAATATCACTCTGTAGGACCAATAATTACTTGAGAAACTGACCTAAACGGAAAAACTTAAGAAAGTCACTGGACAGAAAAATATACATCACCTTGAAATCATCAAGACAAACCTTTTGAGCAAGATTTATGATGATCATTTCAAAAATGTGACCTCTAGAGCATCAACAAGGTTTTCCTTTGATTTGGCCAGGTGACCTAGTTTCTGATATCAAGTGACCCAGTTTTAAACCAGACCTAGAAATCATAAAAACAAACATTTTGAGCAATATTTATGATGATTATTTAAAAAATGTGACCTCTGGAGTATTAACAGTTTTCTGCTGATTTGGCCTGGTGACCTAGTTTTTTGACCCCATGTTACCCAGTTTCGAACTTGACCTAGAAATCATCAAGACAAACATTTTGAGCAAGATTCATGATGATTGCTTCAAAAATGTGACCACTAGAGTGTTAACAAAATTTTCTGCTGATTTTGCCTGGTGACCTAGTTTTTTACCCCAAGTGACCCAGTTTCGAACTTGACCTAGAACTCATCAAGACAAATATTTTGAGCAATGATGATTGCTTCAAAAATGTGACTGCTAGAGTGTTAACAAGGTTTTCTGCTGATTTGGCCAAGTGACCTAGTTTTTGACCCCAGGTGACCCAGTTTCGAACTTGACCTAGAAATCATCAAGACAAACATTTTGAGAAAGATTCATGATGATTGCTTAAAAAAATGTGACAGCTAGAGTGTTAACATTGTTAAGTTTTCTGCTGATTTGGCCCAGTGACCTAGTTTTCGACCCCAAGTGACCCAGTTTCAAACCTGACCTAGAACTCATCAAGACAAAACATTTTAAGCAAGATTCATGATGACTGCTTCAAAAATGTGACTGCTAGAGTGTTAACAAGGTTTTAGCTGATTTGGCCAGGTGACCTAGTTTTTGTCCCCAAGTAACCCAGTTTCAAACTTGACCTTAAAATCATCAAGACAAACATTTTGAGCAAGATTCATGATGATTGCTTGAAAAATGTGACCGCTAGAGTGATAACAAGGTTTTCCGCTGATTTGGCCAGGTGACCTAGTTTTTGACCCCAGGGGACCCAGTTTTAAACTTGACCTAAAAATCATATTGATTTTGGGCAAGATTCATATTGATTGCTTAAACAAGTCACCCCGATGCTTCCTAGCAAGTTTGGAGTCAATTGGCCTTTCGGTTCAGGAGAAGAAGCGAAAAATAGATTTTCAAGATGGCCGCCATGGCGGCCATCTTGGATTTTCGATGGCACAATTTTAGCTATTTTTGATCTACAAGTCACCCCAATGCTTCCTAGCAAGTTTGGAGTCAATTGGCCTTTCAGTTCAGGAGAAGAAACGAAAAATAGATTTTCAAGATGGCCACCATGGGGGCCATCATGGATTTCCGATTGGCATGATTTTAGCTATTTTTGATCTATGATAACCCTGATGTTTTCTAGCAAGTTTGGAGTCAATTGGCCTTTCAATTCAGGAGAAGAAGCAAAAAATAGATTTTCAAGATGGCTGCCATGGCGGCCATCTTGGATTTCCGATCGGCACGATTTTAGCTATTTTTTATCTTATTCTACAAGTCACCCCGATGCTTCCTAGCAAGTTTGGAGTCAACTGGCCTTTCGGTTCAGGAGAAGAAGCGAAAAATAGATTTTCAAGATGGTGGCCATGGCGGCCATCTTGGATTTCTGATCGAAATGATTTTAGCTATTTTTGATCTACAAGTCACCCCGATGCTTCCTACCAAGTATCAAGTCAATTTGCCCAGGGGTGTAGGAGGAGTAGGCTTTTAAAGCAATTGTTGACGCCGCACGACGGACGACAGACATTGACTGACCACAATAGCTCAACATGAGCACGAAGTGCTCAGGTGAGCTAAAAATGGACAAATAAAGGGAATGATAAGCATGAGGATGCTGATTCTGTCTTACACAATACAAGTCATACCCAATGTTTGTACCAAATTTCAAAATCATAGGTGCAGTAGTTCCTGAGAAATCCTTGATGAAAAAAAAGTTTACACACACACAGAGAAACACTGATACGGAAAAGACGAAAACTATACCCCCTCATACTTTGTATGCAGGGGGTATAATAAGACAAGAGGGCCATGATGGCCCTATATCGCTCACTTGAGTATCATAGCACTCAAGGAGAATATGACTTAATCAGAGGAACATTTCTGCCAAATTATTTTGAAATCAGGCCATAGGCCTAGGAGATGTTGTTTAAAGGTTTTTCTATTTTTAGCTCTGGTGGCCATTTTGTTCAGCAGAGCAGAACCATTAAAGCAATTTTGGTATAGGGTAAAGGGATATTAGAGGAACATTTCTGTGAAATTATTTTGCAATCAAGCCCTTGGCCTAGGCGGAGATGTTGTTTAAAGATTTTCTCTTTTTTGTTCTGGATGCCATTTTGTTTAGTGCCATTTTAGCATTTTGGTAGAGGGTCACTCAAGAAATATTCCTGTAAAATTATTTCAAAATCCATTAACCGGTTTAAGAGAAGAACCATTTTAGAAATTTTGATAAAGGGGCATTAGAGGAACATTTCTGTGAAATTATTTTGAAATCGGGCCATTAGCCTGGGAGGAGATGTCCTTTAAAAGTTGTTGTTTTTTTCTATTTTTAGCTCTGGTGGCCATTTTTTTCAGCCGAGCAGGCAGGACCATTTTAGCAATATTTTGGTAGAGGGTCACTCAAGGAACATTCCTGTAAAACTATTTCAAAATCCATTAACCTGTTTAGGAGGAGATGTCTCTTAAGTAAATTGTTGATAGATGCATGAGTCTATGCTCTTTTTCTTTGTAGCTCTGGTGGCCATTTTGTTCAGCTAAACAGAACCATTTTAGTAATTTTGGTAAAGGGTCATAAGAGAAACATTTCTGTGAAATTATTTTGAAATTCGGTCATAGGCCTAAGAGGAGATGTCGTTTAAAAGTTTTTTTACTTTTAGCTCTGACGGCCATTTTGTTTAGCAGAGTGGAACCATTTTAGCAATTTTGGTAACAGGGCATTAGAGGAACATTTCTGTGAAATTATTTTGAAATCAGGCCATTGGCCTGGGAGATGTCGTTAAAAGGTTTTTCTATTTTGAGCTCTGGTGGCCATTTTGTTTTGCCGAGGGGAACCATTTTAGCAATTTCGGTAAAGGGGCATGAGAGTAAATTTCTATGAAATTATTTTGAAATAAGGCCATTGGCCTGGGAGGAGATGTCGTTTAAAGGTTTTTCTATTTTTAGCTTTGACAGCCATTTTGATTAGCGGAGTGGAACCATTAGGCAATTTTGGTAAAGGGGCATAAGAGGAACATTTGTGAAATTATTTTGAAATCGGGCCATTGGCCTGGGAGGAGATGTCGTTTAAAGGTTTTCCTATTTTTAGCTTTGGCGGCCATTTTGTTTAGCTGAGCGGAACCATTTAGGCAATTTTGGTAAAGGGGCATGAGAGGAACATTTCTGTGAAATTATTTTGAAATTGGGCCATTGGCCTTGGAGGAGATGCCGTTTAAAAGTTTTTCTATTTTTTAGCTCTGGCAGCCATTTTGTTTAGTGGAGCAGAACCATTTAGGAAATTTTGGTAGAGGGTCACCCAAGGAACATTCCTGAAAAATTATTTCAAAATCCATTCATCGGTTCAGGAGGAGATGTCTTTTAAGTAAATTGTTGACAAACGGATGACGCACAACGGATAAGACCGGTCACAAAAGCTCACATTGAGCCTTTGGATCAGGTGAGCTAAAAAATGCTCCAATTTGTCATCTGCTGAAAATTATACCCTGAGTGCTCAGCGTTGATGAAGCCTGACCATTGGATGAAGTTTTCAATCCCCCTTTCTTAGCAGAATCCACATGAAATCTGACAAACACATGCACTTTATATGCAAAGGAAATGTCATTTAAAGATTTCATGAATTTAGTAAATGTATATAGCCCTGGGAAAACACAACATTACCTCAGCAGGATTCAATTTTGTTTTTAACTGAGAAGTTTCACTACTCTGATCATATTTTGCAAGTGTCCACCATTTATCTTGCATACATCTTGAGAAAATGACTTTTCAACATCTCCCCCAAAATGCATAGATGTGGAAATTTGACTTTGCCATAAAAAGGTCAAAATTTAACTCAATATAATCATAGACACAAATTTGTAGATATGTGGTGCCCTATGATATATACAAAGATTCAGCCTCAAAGCTTTCTTGGTTCTGGAGAAGATGTGTAAAGGTGACATATCCTCAAATTTCTAAATATTTCAAATTAAAGATTTGTTGTGACGACAATAAATTTTGATTGTAACTGAAGGGTTTTGCTACTTTTATCATATATCATAAGTTACAACCAATAGTCTTTAATTAATACATTTTGAGAAACTTTTTTTTTCTCAACATTTTCCTCATACAAATGTATACGTAATAAGCAAATTTGACCTTGACGTAAAAAAGTCGAGAATTCAACCTGGGCTCACCAACTGAACCAATTTTGGCTGTGCATGCATGCAGCCATGTGCAAAAATGTGTCCTCTGGCATATGCAGACAGGGACGGCCCAGATCTGCCTGCACATCCATGCAGTCTGATCAGAGCCTTCCCTGCCCACTAATAGAATCACTGGATAATACTGAATAAATGAATGGTGAGCAAAGGCCCTGATGATACTTTGCTTATGCCCAAGATGATCTGAATCATTTTGCGCATGTTCGAAGGCAACTTTTTGCTTGACACAGCCCATTTGATAAATCTCCCATCCACGATGTTCTGTACCACTTCTCAGATGAAAAGCTTTCTTAGTTCTCATGAAGAAGATTTTTAAGTGTTTTAACCATATGGGTATGGTGGCCATCTAGGCTGATGCACGGCAACGATCTAAACAAACTTTCAAACCCCTTGAACAGAAGACTTCAAATGAAGTTTGGTCAAAATCAGCTTAGCAGTTTCTGTTGTTTAAGGATACCAATGGATGATTGTCAACTGACCAACAACAGACAGGTTGAGATCATCATGAGCCAATAGCTCACTTGAGCTAAAAAATCATGAAAAAAATCCTCTAGAGCTACACAGAATGCTTACTCATGCATCAGTGGTTCTTCCTTGGTTACCATCTCTATCTTTGGACCATTTGGATTGAGAAAGCGCCACTGAATGTTTGCCGTGTAGTTTGTAACAGCCATACTGAGATGATCATCCAAAACCGCCTTCTTCTGAGCATTCAGCTGCAGGAGCTTCTGTTTGAGATCATTACAACACTGAGAAATCCTTTGGTTTCTACTTGTGGCACCTGGTCTGAAGAAATATATGAATTACCATATTTACACTTAACCCTTGTCAGGCTGAATAAATTAAGATGCCATGCCCACTTCTAATTGTCAACCAATCAGATTACTTGATCCAGGATACAAATGGACTTGTGGATACAAATTCACATACTGAATGACGAATAGTGCAGATCTAGATTAGTTTGCTTCTTCAGAAGCCAACTTATCTGGCTCTACATTGTTTGCAAAGGCAGAACATATCCAGGATTAATACTTAGCATGCTGGGTTACAATTTCAGCAGATGACATTTTGAAATATTTTTAGCATTTTTCCTAAAACAGGCTTTGACATTTTGTGCAAGCTGCCTCCTGAAGAGAAAATTCACATGAAATGTCAAGGCCTATTTTCTGCAGACAATTTAGATGAGCTGTCAAAGCCTATTTTATAGGAAAAATAAGAACATATTATCAATGTGTTGTCTGCTGAATCTGCCCATAGAGTGGTAAAGTTTAATATTGGGACACCTCAACTCCTTACCATACAAAAAATCAGTGTTAGAAATAACCAACTGCCCCCTTGCCCTACAAGGGCTAAGTTTGATGGAAGAAAACTGAAGTTGAAAATTCTAACATACATGTATTTGTTTGATTTGTTGCTCTTCTATTCAGTGAAATGTTTAAATGCATTAATAATGTAATACTAGCAGAGATGGATGATCAAATTAGCAATTCACAGGAATTCCAATAGTGATAATGCACAGTCAGGTCAGAGCCTTCACTTTTCACATAAGCATTCTATGAATCCTTGTCTATCTTCCAAAGAGCTAAAGAGATTCATATTCTTTTTATCTGGATCAAGTTAAAGCCACAGAGATGTTGGGTGCCGGCCTCGGTGGCTCAGTTGGATGCGCCGTCCTACTGGAGACCAGGAGGTCTAGGGTTCAACCCCCGCCGAGGTCGGCAACATTCTTTCGTGGAGATTGATCATGAAATATTTTCTACGGTCATTCTTTCTATTCCGCTGATTCAAGAAGGGCAGTTGTTAGTTTCTGGCAAAAGAATGTGCACAATACTGGTTAACCGCTTAGAGGACTAAGCCTGCCCAGTAAATGTATGATTAGGTAAACTGACCATGCTCAACATGACCCCATTGGGTTGACTGGGCCGTAAAACCTCAACACAAACAAACAGAGATGTTGGATTTGGTTATAGGCTGTCCCCTGTGCAAGTTGCTTTCACTGGCTTATTCCTACCACTGAGTACTTGTCCTCAGTTTAAATAAATTACTACCTGCTTATGTGCCTACAAATTGCTAGAATGAATGCCATACAGTGTGGACTGTACCCTTATAGATTTTCATGGTCACTCTGTCCCATTACTGAGGCTTAATATGGTACTTATATTAAAGAACTAAAATTTCAAACAGTACAATATATTTTTCTAAGGGTTAACTTAAATTTAAACTGAGACTCCTATTTTCTCTTTGTTTCCAAGAGTTCTTTTAACCATTAAAGCGCCAAGAAAACCTGCATCTGAAAATGTCTTCTGATTATGTCTCTGCTGCATCTTCTTGCAAACTTTTCAAACATACTTTTTGCATATAGGCAAACAGTGTGGACCCAGATCAGACTGCTCCTAGAGGAGCAGTCTGATCTGGGTCCACGCTGTTTGCAACAATGACTTTTAAAGTATTTAGCAGAAGACAAAGCAGACGACAATTGTTGTGTTTGGCACCTTAAAGGTTAAAGATTTTTTTGGAAATGCTGATAGTGTAGAAAATATTCAGACAAACATAGAAGCCTCTCAAATAAAAATGTGTCTTCTCTTTATATGAGATAGCAAAGGTTCAGATCAGCTTGAGCAGTCTTGAATCAGCAGAAGGGAAAGAATGACTGTAGGAAATCTTTCATGATCAGTCGCCATGAACGAATGTTGCCAGCCCCAATGGGGATTGAACCCGTGAGTTCCTGACCAACACGCATACAACTCAGCCACCAAGGTCTTCTCTCCCAGCAATATGTTTCTGAGGAAATAAGAGAATCATTTTGATCTCTTTGGGTTGAAAAAAGCATCTTAACTGGTGCTACGAAAGTCGAAGTTACATTTGATGTAGCACATTAGTAATACTATAACATTTCTGTCCAGTTTTAAGAAATTATTATTCTATTCAAGAAAAGCAAACAAAATCTATAGAAGTTATCCAATCCAGAAAATCAGATACATTGACTGAAATGTCAATGAGTGTAAAAAAATAGAAAAAAAACTTCAGTGACGTATATGTCACACCTCCATACTAAAATGTGAAAACAAGCAGCACAGGAATGAGAGAAAAAACAATCTGTGAAGTGAAATTATCTGTAAAGCTTTATTTGTAGACTTCATTTAGGGTGGTCACTAGGGTGGACACAGACCAAAGACACGATGGACAGAAGGAAACTTGCATGCCCAAGTCACCCATCCTTATGCAGGTGCACAAAAACACCAGGATGCACTGATAACTCATCATGATGAACTTTCTGTCAAGCTTTATGAAATCATAAACTAACGTGTGTGGCCATTGCCCACCAGGGTCATTCTCTTTATAAATTTGATATGTCATGTGAACCATCTGCCTAGCAGAAAAATAATAGAAAAAAAAGTTAGAATGTTGTTGCTACAATATTGCTTGGCACCAGACCTGTTGTAATTGTAATCAGTAATCGTGATTACATGTAATCAATTACAAGTTTTGAGTAATCGAAATGTAATCTGTAATCGTTGATTTTTATGATTACAAGTAATTGTAATTGTAATCGAATACATTGTAAAACAGCCTGTAATCATGATTACTTTGATGATTACAATACGATTACAATATGGATATTTAAATAAAATAA
This sequence comes from Anodontia alba, assembly GCA_964016985.1. Taxonomy (NCBI): domain Eukaryota; kingdom Metazoa; phylum Mollusca; class Bivalvia; order Lucinida; family Lucinidae; genus Anodontia; species Anodontia alba. The sequence continues at coordinate 69,253,145 of OZ024825.1, read as the reverse complement.
GTCAGAAGGAATAGAATTGAGAAGAAAAAAAAATCATTTCTGGTATGACAACTTGAAAAGAAACAAGAATATTGGAGATAATTATTTTGATTTGTATACATTTAATGACTAAATGACTCTGTATTGGTTGGTTTAAAACAATCAATACATCTTTGAGATACAAGAAAATTTAAAAAATACATCTTTGAGATCAAAGGAAATTGAAGTTTCATACATGGATTAGCTGATATGGATTAGCAAAAAATCAAAGTTATTAAATTGGCAAACATTTAATTACTTAAAGTTGTTTTCTTTGAAGCTGCTGTACATGCTAATTAGTTTCAAGAAATGTGTGAAAAGCAGATTGTATATATGTAGGTTGTTTAATTTACCAGAGCCTTCACTGTCACCACACATGTAATATGGAAAATGAAAATTTTAGTGTTTTTACAGTAACTTACTGACTTATATAATTTCTTGTTTATTGTGTGCATGCTGTCAACAATGTCTCTCTCATGCCAGATGACCTACTGTAAAAGTTATATACATTTGGACAATTGTTAAGTGGCTAAAGTTGACCTGTCATAATTTATAGTTGGAGTGTGGTCTTGTCATATATTTCTGCATCTAAACAATGACATTTGAATTTGAAAGGATGTAGACCCTGATGTACTTTTCTTCATTGTTTGCATAGGCCTATTTATCAAGTGTCCAAATACATAATTATTTATGGCATTTACTAAAACTGGCCCAATTATACCCTTCTGTAAAGTACCTGTGTTAAGTTTTGACATATTGCCTGAGGACATTGACAGGTTTTGAGCTGGTTCTTTCATACAGGCAGAGGACCAAATAAGAGGAGTAACTTAGTGATAATTCAGGGATAATTTTTCTTATCTCTCAATGAAAACATATGTTGTGGGTATTCATTTAAACCATCTCGATGAGATGGTTCAAATGAGTACCCACAACATATGTTTTCATTGAAAGATAAGGAAAATTATCATTTAATTATCAGCAATTTACTCCTCTTATCTGGTCTACTGACAGGTAAAGCAATGTCCTAACAAAACATATTCACTGCAAATTTTAAACTGTACAGCCCCGGGCCAAGATTGATTTTTTTTTGTCCCCCCCCCCCCCCCACCCCACACCCCCCTCATCAACCACCACACTACATTTTTAGATAGAGAAGGGATTGTTCTTTCCTTTGTTCCATGAAGCTAAATAATGCTGCTTATGCAAATCATTACGAAAACAATACAATTACAAATATATATTGAAAATATCACCACCAAAAACTGAAAGTTTTCAGATAAAAATTTTGATATTTTTTATTTTTCTGCTCAAAATATAGATTGTGGTACTCATTAGAACCGTCTCTCTGAGATGGTTCTAACGAGTACCCACAATCTATGTTTTTTAGCAGAAATAAGAAAAATAATATATACCCCTGTAAACCTTTACTACATAAAAGTGGGGTTTAAGGGGGTCAAAATTATATAGGTATGTTTTCATGATGTAAACTTATTTATAACAGATGAAAACTTGATTTAATTCCATTGTTGTTTTTATTTTTATATATCAATGCTTAAGATGAACAGCCTGACAGAATTATATTGCACCCCAGGGAGTACAACAAAAGCCAGGCACATAAGTCTTTGAACCAGCTCATAGTAAAAAAGGGAAGAGTAAAAAATAACCATACGTCATAGAAAATGTATAGCAAATGGAATATCATAAAAAAATGAATATATGGTATAAAGAATATGAATAACATCTTGTCAGAAGATATAGCATGCCATGCATGAAGCTTTGAAAGAACAATAAAACAGATTATGAATTTAAACTAGAATTTTTTAACACGAAACAACAGGAAAGTAATTGTAATTGTAATCAATTACATTGCAATGTAATTGTAATTGATTACATTCAGGAAAGATGTAATTGTAATCTGTAATCATGAAATCACAAAGTAATTGTAATTGTAATCGAATACATCTGTATGTAATCGGTAACAGGTCTGCTTGGCACTTTGTGGCTTAACACTTTCTGCCCTGTACACCAAGACAGATACTTCTGCAAACAGTGTAGATACAGATGAGAAGGCTCATGAGGAATCTCATCAGGATCTACAGTTTGGCATTCTGTTCTGGATTGATTGATTGTGTTGGGGTTTAAGGACACATCTTGTGGGTCATTTTGTGTCGTCTCCCAGAGAAAGGGAGAAAAGAGATAGAAGAGATAGTAGAGGCGATAAAAGAGAAGGACTGGGAAGAAAGAGGAACAGAAATGAAAGTGAAGAAACAGAAGAAATAGAAACATTCTCCCTCTACCCTCACCTGCTACAAGGATAGCAGGCCTTGCCCAAATGTAAGCAATATCAGTTGGATGCCCCAGTGGCGTAAGATACATGACACCTTCGCCACATCCAACCATCCCGCATTCTGTTCTTGACTTATAACTGTAACCCTTTTCAGAGGAATGGATGTGTCCAAATGCAGAATTACAAGAGTCTGTTTCAGAAACTCAGGGTTGTTTGTTTGTGTCGAGGTTTTATGGCCCAGTCAACCCAATGGGGTCATGTCAAGTGCAACCAGTTTGCTTAACCAAACTTTTACTGGACAGGCTTAGTTCTTTAAGTGGTTAACCAGTATTGTATAACTGACAACTGCCCCTCTTGAATCAGTGGAAGAGAGAATGAAATTAGAAAAAATTTCATGGTCAATCTCCACAAAAGAATATCGCCAACCTGGCGGGGGGGTCAAACCAGCATGGCAGCCTCCTGATTACCAGTCAGACACGCATCCGACTGAGCCACTGAGGCCAGCAAAACTCAGGGTTGAAAGGGCTCAATTAACAGTTTATCTAGATCTCTGGATGCTGTAACTACCTGTCTGTGTTGTACAGTTTTAATGCAGTATCCATATCAATTCTACACTGCTTCCTCTGAAACCGTGGATCTTGTATAATCTTAAGTTCTGTAGCATCAGAGTTAATCAATCTGTTCTCTGTAAAATAAAATAAGAGCACCAGATAAGTTTTGAGTCAACTGGCTTTTCAGTTCAAGAGCAGTCAAAATACATTTTCAAGATGATGGCTGTGATGGCCATCTTGGACTTCTGATAGGAACGATTTCTGATTTACAAGTCACCTCAATACTTCCTACTAATTCCAGTCAATTGGCCTTTTGGTTTGTTTGTGTTGAGGTTTTACGGCCCAGTCAACCCAATGGGGTCATGTCGAGCGCGGTCAGTTTACCTAATCACACATTTACTGGGCAGGCTTAGTCCTCTAAGCGGTTAACCAGCATTGTGCACATTCTTTCGCCAGAAACTGACAACTGCCCTTCTTGAATCAGCGGAAGGGAGAGAATGACCGTAGAAAATATTTCATGATCAATCTCCACGAAAGAATGTTGCCGACCTCGGCGGGGGTTGAACCCGCGACCTCCTGGTCTCCAGTCGGACGGCGCATCCAACTGAGCCACTGAGGCCGACAAAAGATTTGCAAGATGGCAGCCAACTTGAATTTCTGATCAAAACAATTTTAGCTATCTTTTGATTTACAAGTCACCCCGATACTTCCTACCAAGTTTGTAGTCAATTGGCCTTTCCGACCTGTAGTTCAAAATACATTTTCATGATGGCCGGCATCTTGGATTTCCGACTGAAAGATTTTAGCTATTTTTGATCTACAAGTCACCCCTATACTTCCTACTGAATTTTGAGTCGATTTGACCTTTAGGTTCTTGAAGGGAAATAGTTCAAAATAGACTTTTAAGACGGTGGCCATAGCTGCCATCTTAGATTTCCAATCTGAACTTTTTTAGCTATATTCGATCTATAAGTCACCTCGATATTTTCTACCTAGGTTCGAGTTAGTTAGTCTTTCCATTCAGGAGAAGAAGTTCATTACTGATTTTTTAAAATGGCTGCCAATGCAACCATCTTGGATTTCCAATCAGAAAGATTTAGCCATTTTTGATCAACAATTCACCCTTATACCTACTACCAAGTTTCGAGTCAATTTGCCTTTTGGTTCAGGAAAAAAGGTTCAAAACAGGCTTTCAGTTGAAGGCCACAGCTGCTATCTTGGATTACTGATCAAAACGATTTTAGCTATTTTTGATCTACAAGTCCCTCTGATTTCGAACCACTTGGTCTTTCCTTTCAGAAGAGGTAGCTCAAAACAGATTTTCATGATGTCAGCCATATTGGATTTCTGAGGGGAACCATTTTAGCTATTTTTGATCCACAGGTAGCCTCAATATTTCCTACCACGTTTCAAGTCAATTGGCCTACTGGCTCAGGAGAAGTTCGAAATAGATTTTCAAGATGGCAGCCATAGTGGCCATCTTGGATTTCTAATTGGAACATAGCTTTTTTTTTTGATCTACAAGTCACCTCAATACTTCCTATCAGGTTTCAAGTCAATAGGCCTGTAGCTTTGATACTTCCCACCAGTTTCAATGTCATTTGGACTTTCAAAAATAGATTTTGAGGATGGCGACCACAGCAGATATCTTGATTTCTGATCAGATCCATTATACCGATTTTTGATCTACAGGTAGCCTCCATATTTCCTGCCAAGATTCAAGATGATTGGCTTTTTCAGTTCAAGAGAAGTGCAAAATAGATTTTCAAGATGATGGCTGTGGTGGCCATCTTCGATTTTCATTTGGAACATAGCTATTTTTGATCTATAAGTCACCTCCATACTTCCTATCAAGTTTCGAGTCATTATGCCTTTTGGTTCAGGAGAAGTTCAAAATAGATTTTCAAGGTGGCGACCCATGCGGCCATCTTACATTTCCAATTGGAACGATTTTAGCTATTTTGATCTACAACTCATCCTTATACTTCCTACCAAGTTTTAAGTCAATTTGCCTTTTGATTCGGGTGAAGAACTTAAAATTAGATTTTTACAATGGCTGCCATCTCGAATTTCCGATCAGAATGATTTGAGCTATTTTTGATCTACAAGTCACCCCAATACTTCCAACTAATTTTCAAGTCAATCTGCCTTTCGGTTCAGGAGAAGAAGTTTAAAATAGACAAGCCGCCTTGGATTTATGACCAGAATGATTTTAGCTATTTCTGATCTACATGTCACCCTGATACTTCCTAACAAGTTTCAAGTGAATTGGCCTTTTGTTTCAGGAAAGAATATCAAAATAGAATTTCAACATGGCCATAGTGGTGGCCATCTTGGATTTCCAATCTTAGCCTTTGGGTTCAGAAGAAGTTCAAAATAGATTTTTGAGATGGTCGCTGCAGCCATCTTGGATTTCCAATCGAAAAAATTTTAGCGATTTTTGTATCTACAGGTTGCTCGACAATTTCTACGCAGTTTAGAGTCAATTAGCTCGAGGCGTAGGAGGAGTAGTCTTTTAAAGCAAATTGTTGGCACTGATGACAGTGAACACATGACATACATTGACTGACCACAATAGCTCATCTTGAGCACTTTGTGCTCAGGTGAGCTAACAAAAAATTGCAATATAATAAATCGCATTCTAGTATTATTTTTCAGATGTGTAGTTTTGCTACATATTTGGGGTAACAGAACACACAAATTCAAAAGCACAAATCACAGAAGCTCAGTGATGTAAAAAGAAATCTGTTAAAAAATGCAAGGACCTCCGTTTGTTTAACTTAACCCCTGCCCTACTCCAGATTCAACCTTATCTATCTGACACTTATTGGTAACATTCCTCTGCTCATAGCTCCAGACAAGAAGGGGGTATCAACATAATATTTTTCTTATTTCTCAATGAAACACATGTTGTGGGAACTCAATAGAAGCACCTCAGCAAGGCACTTCTAAAGGGTACCCACAACATACATTTTCTTGGATATATACAATGTAGTACTTTTCTGTTGAAATAAGTGCCTTATCCAGAGCCAAGCCCCTTATAGGTATCTTTTCTGCTGACTATTCCAAGGCAATTCCTCTGCTTCAGTTCAAATGTCAGTTACAGTTATTGCAAATGTGATGGTTTGTTTCATCATTATTATCTCTTCTTCTTTCAGCACCTCAGGAACGCTCTGCTTCATGATTGTCACATTTCTTGGATAATTTCATTTATATTTTTTAGTGTTCTTTTAATTAAACAATGCTCCTTGGAGCAAAGTCCAGTATATCCTGCAAGGGGAATAGAATTATGAGATACATCCATGTAGTGTTATTTTACTCCATTTCTACATAAAAACATGACATATGGTGTGCAACGCAGGTCTAGCATTCGTGCAGGCTAATCTGGACCTTTGTTGTCCACTTACAGAATCAATGAAAATACTGTAGTATATGTTGACAAACAGAAAATGCCCAGATCAGACTGCTCAGATGCACATGCTGATTTGGACCTTTGCTGTCTGCATATGACATAAGAGCCCTTTTCACAGGTTGTGCATCATATGTATTCTTGACAACTTTGATACCTTCAATTCCATGTTTAAATCTCTTCATGATATCCTCTACATCGACCACATAAAACTCCTCTAATTTAAAGCTAGGTAGTACTTCAGCTAACAGTACATCTCCTATTGTCTGAAAAACATTATTCCACAGCTACAGATAAACAGAGTCATCAGAAGATAAATTATTTTTACACCAAAACTTCTCTTCAATATCCCTCTATCTGGAGCATTTAAGTTTTTACATAGCTACAGATGAAACATGGTCAGAACTCAGAAATGTGTAATAATTCATTACTGATACCTATTTCAAAGTGTTAGTCTGATCCAAAAAGCTAGATCAGTTAACAGTCTATTTTTCCAGATCTGTATCACACTCTTAAATAACACTTTTTTTATGTCAATGTGATCAAGTCAAAAAGAGATGCATGAATTGTGTTCGTGTTGAGGTTTTACAGCCCAGTCAATCCATTGCCGAGCATGGTCAGCTTACCTAACCACACTTTTTCCTGGGCAGGCTTAGTCCTCTAAGCAGTTAACCAGTACTTGTGCACATTCTTTCACCAGAAACTGACAACTGCCCTTTCTGAATCAGTGGAAGGGAGAGAATAACTGTAGAAAATATTTTAACGATCAATCTCCATGAGAGAATGTTGCCGGACCTGGCGGGATCAAACCTGCAACCTCCTTATCACCAGTCGGACACGCATCTGACTGAGTCACCCAGGCCGGCTGAGATAAGTGTGATGTTCCCCTGTATTTAATTGCTGCCATTAACAACAAATTTAAATGAACAAACCAATAGTTTTGACAAGATAAATTCTTTGAGTTGATATTAAACAGCTCTGTCAATGATAGTTCAGTCTTTTCAAGAAAGTGAAAAAAAAAAAAAGAAAGAAAAATGGGATAGTTGAGAAAAAGGCACAAACCCCTGACTGAACTTGCTTCAGCTGAGACAAGAACCTTCCTACCAAAAGCCAATTATGACAGGACTAACACTGTGAATATTTCAGCAGAAGGCTGCACCACACTACTATCCAGCTGACATGATAAAATTAAAGGACCATACAAAACTTTTAGTCAAAAGATGCTGATAGTTTTCTTATATCTCCATGAAAACATATGTTGTGGTTACTCATTACAAGCACTTCACCAAGGCACTTCTAACTGAGACTAACTTTGTTGAGAAATAAGAAAAAGAGGGCCATGATGGCCCTATATCGCTCACCTGAATCATGTTATATATAGCATTGCTAACAGAGATGTGGTTCTAAAGGTCATGGTGACCTTGACCATGACCTTTGCCCTAAGGGTCATCTTCTGGTCATAAGTAATTTCCCTACTATCTTTGAGGGTCCTAGCCCCAAGCATTGCCAAGTTACAAGCTTGTTTTGTACTGGAGGTCACTGTGACCTTGACCTTTGCCATTAGGGTCATCTACTGGTCAAGACCAACAGCACCATCTAAGTTCAAAGGTTCTAGCTTCAAGCACTGGTGAATTATTAGCTTTTCAGTACTAAAGGTCATGGTAACCTTGATCATGATCTTTGCCCTTGGTGTCATCTACTGGTTGGGACCAACATCCTTTCTAAGTTTGAAGGTCCTAGCCCCAAACATTGCCAAGTTATCAAGCTTTTTAGTACTCCTCTACAGGGTTTTCCCTCAGAAATTTATTTAAGGGGACATAATGTCTCTATTAACCCATATTTTTGGGCACATATGGGGTAATATCAGGGGTTAATTGTTTGACTTTTACAGGAAATATTGCAAATTTTAAGGGACATGAATGTCTCGGTAAGATGAAGGTTTAGGGGATATTAGAGTCAAAAAGGGGCCCAAGTTTCACATTTTTGAGGGACAAGGAAACCATGGTCCATAAGTCCATTGTCGGTCTATCTGTCCGTCATGCTATCCCCTCCTAAAATACTGGGTGGGAACCAAACTTGTTACATCACTTCCTCCTAAACCACTGGGTTACATCACTTCCCCTCATGGTAAGGATGTGGGAGAGCAAGTCTGTCCATCTGTCATGCTATTAGCAATGAACATGGGGATCCATCGACTGCCCATTCTAGTATTTCTAGCTCAACTGTCACATAGTGAAAGGTGAGCTTTTGTGATCACATTTTGTGTTTTCTGTCGTGCGTCCATGCGTGTGTGCGTGCGTCCGTAAACAATTTCTTCAAAAAACATCTCCTCCTAAACAACTGACTGGATTTTGACCAAACTTCACAGGAATGATCCTTGCTTGGGCCTCTTTCAAAGTTTTCAAATGGTTCCGATCCATTGCACATCTAGGTCACAGGAGCTAAAAATAGATTTTTAACTGAAAACTTAAAAAATCTTCTTGTCTGAAACCAGAAGGCCCAGGTCTTTGATATTTGGTATGTAGCTTTATCTAGTAGACCTCTACCAAATTTGTTTGAATTATAGCCCTGGGGTCAAAAATGGCTCCGCGCCAAGGGTCACTTATTTTACATACATGTAGACCCATACAGGGAAAAACTTTAAAAATCTTCTTGTCTGAACAAGGTTGGGTGGTAAATTCCACCCCCGGTATTTACCAGTGGAATTTACCGGTATTTATACCGGTCCAAAAAATACTCCCAAAGTGGCTAATACTGGCAAATACTGGTCAATTGAATTTTTTGCCTTAAAATACCACAGAAATGTTAATTAAGTTGACTTAAAATAATCAAACTAAATGACTTAAAGATGTTTTAATTAATGTTTAACAAGTTATCACCATAAAGAATAAAATATGTCACAATTTAAGCCTGTTGAAACAGCCAAAAGTGAATTAATGGCTAAAAAATTGAAATTATTTCAAAAATACATAATAGTATCTTTGAATTTTAGACTTCATCTTTATTATTTGAACTGAAACTCAATAGCATAACCATACAGGTAAGAAATTACAGGTAAAAATTCTCCTGAGCGCCTGGCAAGCCCATATGGTCTAAATTATTAAAACAACAAGTGTCAAAAAATGTTTATTAAAGGGAGCTCAGGATAGCAAGGAACAAGGATGGAAACAAATAATTTTTATACAAAAGTTGTGTACATTCTTTGTTTAAAAAAAAACAACAGAAAAAATCATTGAAAAAAAAATGAAAATAAGAAAAAGAGAAAAAGAAGAAAAAAAAGAGAATAATTAATTGAAAGAAAAACAGACTAGTGACAGCTACAAGCCACCTGATGAGTATTTTGGCAAGTATTGTTTGTTTGATTTGGGCTTAACGTCGCTTTCAACCTTTTTCAGTCATATCGCGACGGTGTCTGGATATGGCAGGGAGCTCAATGCTCACTTTTAGAGTGCTGCCTCACTGAAATATCACGCCCCAGACACTTTGACATGATATTCCACCCAGTCACATTATACTGACACTGAGCTGACCAGTTCTACCTCTACTTTCTTAATGCTGAGCGCCAAGCGAAAGAGCTGCTAGTACCATTTTTAAAGTCTTTGGTATGACCCGGCCGGGGATCGAACCCGCAACCTCCCGGTCACAAAGCGGACGCTCTACCACTGAGCCACTGTGCCGGTATTTGGCAAGTATGAAACAGCTTATTTTTTTCCATAAAAAGTTTCTAAATTCTATTTACTAGATAAGCTATTAAATAAATAAGTTGATACAAAGGTTAAACTTGAGTATAATTATTAAGTCAATTGACAAGTCAAATTGAAACTATCCCTATGAATGCTGAGTGAAGATTACTGAATAAATTCCAGGGCGGTCAATTCAACTGACCAGTATTTTCCAGTATTTGCCAGTATTTACCGGTACTTTGTGTCTGAAAACTATTCTATTTACAAAAATGTGAAACCGGTAAATACCGGCGAATTACCAGTACCTTGTGTCTGAAAGCAGAAGGCCCAGGCCTTTGATATTTGATACATACCTTCAACTAGTAGACCTCTACCAAGATTGTTCAAGTTATTGCCCTGGGGCAAAAAATGGCCCACCCCTGGGCCAACATGTTTTACATAGACTTGTATACATTAAAAAATCTTCTTATCTGAACCAGAAGGCCCTGGCCTTTGATATTTGGTACATAGCTTCATCTAATGGACCTCTGCCGTTTGTTCGAATTATAGCCCTGGGGCCAAAAATGGCCCCGTCTTGGGGCCAACATGTTTTACATAGACATACAATGTATAGGAAAAAACTTAAATTCTTATCTGAAAGTGTAAGGCCTAGGCCTTTGATATTTATTATGTAGCACTGCCTAGAGGTCCTTTGACAAGTGTTCAAATTAAGCTTCTGGGGTGAAAAGAGGCCCCGCCCAGAGTGGGGTGGGGTCACTTGTTTTACATAGAGCAAAACCTCATTGGCAATGATTAGACATAGGACTATCAAACTAATAGGGAGGATGGACTTGAAGAGTAGATGACTTTTAAGTCAAAGGTCAAGGTCACCGTGACCTTTAGTACCAAAAAGGTTTATAATTCTGAAATACTTATGGTTAGGACCCTCAAACTTAGAGATGTTGGTCCTCACCAGTAGTCAAGCAGAGGTGATTTTAAGAATTTCCAATAGAGAGGGAGCTCCCCCACTGAGACAGAGAGTGGGGTTGGAGAGGGTAAAAATCCACAATGTGCAAGGCATTATCTCACCTATTAGATATTACTATACCGCATTTCAACAATCTGTTCAGATGAAAATACCCACCTAATGACTACCTAAAATTGCCCCCAAAATAGTTCCCTGCTACAATGATAACGCTAAATTCTGCATTCAAACAAACTAGCTTTATACACTGTGATGCTTTTAAATAGTGAATAAAGAGAAAATGTCAAACTTTGAAGAAATAAGATTTTAATCGTATTGAGTACAATATCGGTGGATGAATATGAATACACCAGTACTCCACTAAAGCACACCAAAGCTACAGTGTTGTCTAACAAGCAGAGGTGATTTTAAGAATTTGCAATAGAGAGGTAGCTCCCCCACTGAGACACAGAGTGGGAGTGCGGATGGTCAAAATCCACAATGTGCGAGGCATTAACTCATCTATTAGATATTCTGTATGTCTTCTTTTCCTTCTACTTTTGTTTGTGTTGAGGTTTTACGGCCCAGTCAACCCAATGGGGTCATGTCAATCGTGGTTTCCTTCTACTTATCTAGTGCCCTAGTAAAAGCTGAGCATTAACTCATCTATTAGATATTCTGTATGTCCTTTTCTTTCTACTTATCTAGTGCCCTAGTAAAAGCTGAGCAAGAGATGTATCTCGAATTGACCAATTTATTCTATATTTCTTGGTAATATAGGCGGTGTTGTTTCCCTTTGTAATGTGTGAGCAACCGATCCACTGATATAGTCCACACTCTATAGTAATTTATGAAAAAAAGTTACACTAGCCGTTGTCCTACTAACCACAGAAAAGGGGCAGAGAAGGGGCTATTCTCAAGCTGTCTTTTGGCACAACAAAGATGGCACCCTATATGAATAAAGTTTATGTATCCTTGTTTGTAACAAAAAAAAATATGGGACTGTTTATATTGATTGTGCTGGGGCTTAACAACACGTCAACCCTTGTGGGTCATTTTGTGTCGTCTCTCAGAGAAAGGGAGAAAAGAGATAGTAGAGGAGATGAAAGAGAGGGACAGAGAGTAAAGAGGAACAGGAATGAAAGTGAACAAACAGAAGAAATAAAAACATTCCCCCTCTACCCTTACCTGCCATAAGGATAGCAGGCCTTGCCCAACTGTAAGCCGATATCAGTTGAACACGCCAGTGATGTAACATACATGACACCTTCGCCACACCCCACCATCCCAAGGGTATGTTTATAGTGACGCGGTCAACTGTACAGGGATACATTTAATTCTGTGAAATCTTCAGCCTTCTTTAGTGGCGTCTGTAAGGAAGCGAACTGCGCCGTCTGTCACATTGGTATTTGTAACCAGTTTAGGGAGGTAGCAGTTTCCCATAAGTGGAGTGAATAGAGATAACTCTATTTCAATCATAAATGCTGATATCTCACACTGTAATACAGGTAAATGTATTTAATTTATAAAATTCAGATATCTCATTTCAAATACAGATATATGCATTACAATTAGAGATACCTGTATTTTACATGCAGATATCCAGTGTTCAGCTTTATTAGAGATATCTCTTTTTGAAATGCAGATATCTGTATTTGAAATGTAAATATCTCAAACTGAATAGCAGATATCTATATTATGATCGAAAATTAAGCAGTCTGTCTTTTAGAAACATGTACCAATATCTGCATTTCAGTTAGAGATATCTCTATTTCAATTACAGATATCTGCATTTCAATTCAAGATATCTGTAATTCCAAAAATAACAGATATCAGTGATTCTTTTAGGCATGCGTCCTGCATCCTGTACGCATAATTTCGCCAGAGGACGCAAAAAATTAGCCTCGGTGAGTCCTGTGGACTCATAAAATTCTCGAATGTATGCACGTTTTGCCTCTTGAAATCTACTTTCATTTTCGGAAAAAGCGAATGCGCAAACGGTGTTTCAGTACCGTGTTTGGTAAAAGCCAATACTGAAAGGCGTCGTATCTCTACGGTACACCGATTCTACCTATACAGTCAAAAATCAATACCAAGTTGTCCAGTACCGGAGGAAACTGTAGCGGACACTAAAGTATTGGTCTGTTGAGAACTTTTATCGTAACACTGACATTGACATTGCAATTGTCAACAGGAAACAGCGGTCGTTTTTTGTTTCTTTTTTTTTTTTTTTTTTTTGAAAGAAGAAAAAGATGCACCCTAAAAAGATAATAAAACAATAAAACTAGACCCCTTACAGCAAACGCTGTTCGGTCTGCTACGTCAGCAAATCAGACTGACACGGACAACAGTCTGTGACTGCCGATGATGGCGATAACGGAAACCCCCAGTTCCAAACTGAACCCACAAAGCAACAGACAAAAACAAGAGGACCATGATGATCCTATATCGCTCACCTGAGCACACAGCTTTCCACACTTACTGCTGAAATTTCAGCCAAGTTCACTGCTCTAAGATTTTTGTATAAATTTTATAGCCCTCTCCCCAGCGGCCATGTTTTTTTTTCATGCATCATGATGGCTTGAACTGAATCTTGAAAGAGGATCACCAAAGGAACAATTCTGCCATATTGAAATCAGTCCAGTGGTTTCTGACAAAAAGATTTTTAAAATGTTTCATATAGCTATATAGGGAAAATAAGCCCCTACCCCTAATGGCCATGTTTTTTTGACGAATCATGACTGCTTGAACAAACTTGGTAGAGGGTCACCATAGGAACATTCCTGCCAAGTTATACTGAAATCGGTCCAGTGGTTTCTGACAAGAAGATTTTTAAAGTTTTCTATTTAGATATGCATGTATAGGGAAAATAATCCCCACCCCTTGCAGCCACGTTTTTTGATGAATCATGATTGCTTGAACAATCTTGGTAGAGGGTCACCAAAGCAACATTCCTGCCAAGTAATGATGAAATCAGATAGGTGGTTTCTGACATGAAGAATTTTAAAGTTTTCTATACAGATATATACGAAAAATAAGCCCCGCCCCCTGGCAGCCATGTTTTCTGATGTATCATGAGGGCCTGAACAATCTTGGTAGAAGGTCACCAAAGCAACATTCCTGCCAAGTTACATTGAACTTGATCCAACAGTTTCTTAAGAGAAGATTTTTAAAGTTTTCTATATAGATATACATTTGTATAGGGAAAATATGCCCCGCCCCCTAGCTGCCATGTTTTTTGACAAATCATAACGGCTTGAACAATCTTGGTAGAGGGTCACCAAAGAAACATTCCTGCCAAGTGATACTGAAATCGGTCCATTGGTTTCTGACAAGAAGATTTTTAAAACTTTTCTATATAGATATACAAGGAAAATAAGCCCCGCCCCCTGGCGGCCAGGTTTTTTGATGAATCATGATAACTTGAACAATCTTGGTAGAGGGTCAACAAGGAAACATTTCTGCCAAGATATTATGAAATCAGTCCAGTGGTTTCTGACGAAGATTTTTATTTTAAAGTTTTCTATATAGATATATAGGAAAATTAAGCCCCACACCCTGGCAGCCACGTTTTTTTGACAAATCATGACAACTTGAACAATCTTGGTAGAGGGTTACAAAAGAAACATTCCTGCAATGTTATACCGAAATCGGTCCAGTGGTTTCTGACAAGACGATCATTATATAGATATATAGGAAAAAAAAGCCCTGCCCCCTGGCGGCCGTGTTTTTTGACGAAATCCAAATGACTTGAACAATCTTGGTAGAGGATCACCAAAGGAACACGTCTTCTGCAAAATTATATAGAAATCGGGCCAGTGGTTACTGAAAAGAAGATTTTTTAAAGTTTTCTATAAAGATGTAAAGGGAAAATAAGCCCCGCCCCCTGGCGGCCATAATTTTTTGACGAATCCAAATGGCTTGAACAATCTTGGTAAAGGATTACCAAAGGAACACTTATGCAAAATTATATTGATATCGGTCTAGTGGTTTCTGAAAAGAAGATTTTTAAAGTTTTCTATATAGATATATAGGGAAAATAAGCCCCGCCCCCTGGCAGCCATGTTTTTTGACGAATCCAAATGGCTTGAACAATGTTGGTAGAGGATCACCAAAGGAACATTTCTGCAAAATTATATTGAAATCGGTCCAGTGGTTTCTGACAAGAAGATTTTTTAAAGTTTTCTATATAGATGTAAAGGGAAAATAAGCCCCGCCCCCTGGCGGCCATGTTTTTTGACGAATCCATATGTCTTGAACAATCTTGGTAGAGGATCACCAAAGGAACATTTCTGCAAAATTATATTGAAAATCGGTCCAGTGGTTTCTGACAAGAAGATTTTTTAAAGTTTTCTATATAGATGTAAAGGGAAAATAAGCCCCGCCCCCTGGCGGCCATGTTTTTTGACGAATCCATATGTCTTGAACAATCTTGGTAGAGGATCACCAAAGGAACATTTCTGCAAAATTATATTGAAATCGGTCTAGTGGTTTCTGACAAGAAGATTTTTAAAGATTTCCATATAGATATATAGGGAAAATAAGCCCCGCCCCCTCTGCGGCCATGTTTTTTGATGAATCCAAATGGCTTGAACAATCTTGGTAGAGGATTACCAAAGGAACATTTCTGCAAAATTATATTGAAATTGGTCCAGTGGTTTCTGAAAAGAAGATTTTTAAAGTTTTCTATATAGATATATAGGGAAAATAAGCCCCGCCCCCTGGCGGCCATGTTTTTTGATGAATCCAAATGGCTTGAACGACCTTGGTAGAGGATCACCATAGGAACATTTCTGCAAAATTATATTGAAATCGGTCCAGTGGTTTCTGACAAGAAGATTTTTTTAGTTAAAAAATCTATTTTTAGCTCCTTTGATCTTGATATGCAATGGACCGGAACCATTTGAACAACTTTAAAAGAGGATCAACCAAGGATCATTCCTGTGAAATTTGGTCAAAATCCAATCAGTGGTTTAGGAGGAGATTTGTTTAAAGATTGTGAACGGACGGACAGACGGACGACGACGACAACCGCGACGGATGGTGAGTGATCACAATAGCTCAACTTGAGCCTTTGGCTCAGGTGAGCTAAAATGTCTCTGCTTTGTATTACGGTCTAGCCAAAACAGACAAAATGTCTGTCCTTAATTATGTATCACAGGTATTTGATCATCTGTCACAAAAACTGAAGTTTTATGAAAACATTTTCATAACCTGTAGGTGAAAACATTTTCTTAACACCTGTTTTAATAGACAGTGGTACTACAGTTTCATATTTCTCAGGAAGTTTTCTGGAAAGAATTAAAGCAACTCAGTCACCATTATTTACTTTTATTGCACATCTAATTAAAATACTAAGAAAGTAGTTATAAAACAGTTACACAAGTTTAAATGAAAAGTCTAGGACGCAACAAAATATTTCACCACAAGTCCCAGGCTGGATGCATAGTTTGCGTTTGGGATGCATGAATTCTGGACCTAGCGAGTCCCAGGACCCATAAAGGCAAAATTGTAAAAAAATCACTGCAGATATATGTATTTTTTAAAAGAGATATCTGTCTTTGAAATGCAGATATCTGCATTAAACGGGTAAAACCCCCAAAGAACTGCCATAATTAAGTACTGTTTATGTATTGCTTTTCTTTTTCAATGTAAATCCCAATAAGTTCAAGAGTTCAGGCAACCTCCCCCATCAGCACACTCAGTGCTTTGATTTATCTACAAGTCACCCCTATGATTCCTACCAAGTTTCAAGTCAACTGGCCTGTAGTTTCAGAAGATGAAGCGAAAAATAGATTTTCAAGATGGCTGCCATGGCGGCCCAAAGCTTCCTACCAAGTTTAAAGTCAATTGGCTTTTCGGGTCAGGAAAAGATCCAGGGCGGCCATCTTGGATTTCTGATCAGAACCATTTTAGCTATTTTTGATCTGTAAATTACCCTGATGCTTCATACCAAGTTTCAAGTAAATTGGCCTTTTGGTTCAGAAGAAGAATCGAAAAAGAGATTTTCAAGATGGCTGTCATGGCAGCCATCTTGGATTTCTGATTGGTACGATTTTAGTTATTTTTGACCTACAAGCCACACTGATGCTTCCTATCAAGTTTCAAGTCAATTGGCCCTTTGGTTTAGAAGAAGTGAAAAATAGATTTTTAAGATGGCCACCATGACAACCATCTTGGATTTCCTACCAGAACGATTTAAGCTATTTTTGATCTACAAGTCACCCCTACGTTGCCTATCAAGTCAATTGGCCTTTTGGTTCAGGAGAAGAAGCGAAAATAGATTTTCAAGATGGATGCTATGGTGACCATCCTGGATTTCTGATCGCAATGATTTTAGCTATTTTTGATCTACAAGTCACCCCCATGCTTCCTACCAAGTTTCGAGTCAACTGACCCATGGGTATAGGAGGAGTAGGCTTTTAAAGCAAATTGTTGATGCCGCTGGATGCACGACGGACACTGACAAGGTGAGCTGACAAGACCTATTTTTATGCAAAATTGCAAACAGTGCAGTTCCAGATCAGTTGGCTTCTGAAGAAACAAAATAATCTTGATCTGCACTGTCTGTCATTCAGCATGTAAATTTGCATCAACAACCAGGATTAAGTAATCTGATTGGCTGACAATTAAAGGTGGGTGTGGCATCTTCATTTATCCAGTATGACAAGGGTCAAATGATTACCTCACTCATCCCTTCATCTGATGCTATGCAATGCACTGATGTAGTTTGACCCAAGGCCTCTCATTTCAGGAAAATATTATTATCCCCATGCTTTTTTAAAAAAGCAATGGGGATATTGTTAACCCCTCCATGCGTCCATCAGTCTGCCCGTCCTTCATGCTATCTCCACCTAAACCACAGGGCGAATTCTACCAAACTTGCAACATCACTTCCCCTCATGGTAAGTGGGTGCAAGAGCAGTATTATTTTTTCTGTGTGTCCATCCATCGACCCATCCGTCATCTGTCCATTTGTCTGTCACACTATTTCCTCCTAAACCATTGAGCGGAATTCAACCAAACTTGCTACATCACTTCCCCTCATGGTTAGGTGTGTGAAAGCAACATTATTTTTCCATGTGTCTGTCCATCCATCCGTGTGTCCGTCCATCTGTCTATCACTCTATCTCCACCTAAACCACTGTGCAGAATTCAACCAAACTTGCTACATCACTTCCCCTCACGGTAAGGGTGTGCTAGAGCAACATTTTTTTCCATGCGTCTGTCATCCATCCATTTATCCATCATGCTATCTCCTCCTAAACCACTGGGCGGAATTCAACCAAACTTGCTATATCACTTCCCCTCATGGTAAGGCTGTGCGAGAGCAGCATTATTTTCAGTGCATCCATCATCCCTCTATCTGTCTGTCATGCTATCTCCTCCTAAACCACTGGGAGGAATTCAACCCAACTTGCTACATCACTTCCCCTCATGTTAAGGGTGTGCGAGAGCAACATTAATTTTCTGTTCATCTGTGTGGCATCTCTCCATCACACTATCTCCTCCTAAACCACTGGGTGGAATTAAATCAAACTTGTTACATAACGTCCCCTCACGGTAAGTGTGGGAGAGCAAGTCCATCTGTTGGTCATGCTATAAGCAACATTAGCAATGAACATGGGGATTTGCGATGGCGCGCCATCGACTGCGCATTCTAGTTTGTTTTATTATTATTATTATCATTTCAAAGAGCACCTCTTACCTGTATTTGCACATGGCTATCAATAATTGGGAAAATCTTCCTTTTCTTCCATTTTCCCTCAGCTACTTCCATGCTGAAGTGATGTAATATTCTATCTAGCAGGTAGGCAGGCTTCAAATGGGGTGAATTTTCCAGATTGTAACCACACTCAGGATGATCTTGCAACCAATCACTGTTATTTGCCGTATGATTAAACACCAAATCTGTCATTGACAGCATTTTCCACTCTCTGTTTATTTTTGTGACTAGCTTCTCCACATCACTGAAAGTATGATTCTGTCCAGGCCTACTGAAGACAGCATTATTCAGTTTTAATTGATCTTTAATAGAGTAAGAAGAATTTGACTTTCCGAGATCCTGAATTGGTGTCAAGTGTACCATATTGTAGCCAGTCTCCATAGCAACACGAAGCCGGCCCTCCCATTCATCCAGTGGTCCAAGGCTCTTTGCAAGTACAGTCTGACACTGGATGCAATCAAGAGTGATGTCATCATCATTTGTACCAACAGAAAGTGTCGGATCAACCAGGAAAAAACCATGTCCATTTGCATTTTCTATATTATCACTGAAATAAAACGAAATAAGCTACAACGTGAGAAAACATATCTTCTGACATGTGTGCCCAACAAAGACTCAAATCAGCCTGCACATCTGCACAACCTGATCAGTCTGCATGAAGAAACTGCATCCTAAGTTATCCAAAATGAGCCCTGCTGACATTCTGTTCAGATCCCGAGAACACATAGGCTGATTGGAATCTTTGCTGGACGTACATAATGTACATCTTCCAAGGTACATTTTCTGATGTTGCAGCTCAAATGTATTGGTAATCCAACTGACTAGGATCTAGGTAAAATATGGAAACAATTTTGTAAAACATTCTCCAATCAAACTACCCCATTCACCTTAAATATTTGAATACCAGAGTACTTGTTAAGGAGTACTCGGTGACAATTCTGCTATATTGAGCTGGGGTTTAACAACACGTCAACCCTTGTGGGTCATTTTGTGTTGTCTCCTTGAGAAAGGGAGAAGAGAGAGACATGTAGAACAGACAGAGGAGGAGATGAAAGAAAGGAAAATGAATGACAGTGAAGAAACAGAAGAAATAAAAAGATTCCCCTCTAACCTCACCTGCTGCAAGGATAGCAGGCCCTGCCCAACTGTAAGCCATTATCAGTTGGATGCCAGGGTGACTAAAGATACACGACACCTTTGCCTCAGCAAACCACCCCAAACAATTCTGGGATAATTTTCTCCAGTTCTCAAAAAAAGTATTTGTTGTAAGGATTTGTTACAAGTGCATTGGCAAGGCCCTTCTAATGCTTGCAAATGAACTTCTAATGAGTACCTAGAATATATATTTTATGGAGAAACAAGAAAAATTATCCCAGAATTATCACCCAATCCTCCTCCTTAACAAATTCTCTGACCACCCTAACTCTTTACCACACCTGAGTTGGAGTTTTACAGCCCATTCAACACTGCTAAGGTCATATCAAACTGGACAGTTAACTTACTCACTTTTTCCTGGTGTTATATATAAGATGTTTAGTTCTTTTAAATACCATTAGTTTCATGTTTACTGCAAGTCTCTATAGAACTTTCTCGAAAATCATGTTTACAATAACAAGTTGTTTATATTCCTTTTAGAACTTTCCAGAAGGAATATTCTGGATTGAACTACAGCATATCTTTGGTATGTTGTAGAACATTTAGAATATTCTTGACTAAAACTAGAAAATGACTGAAGTCTCTAGCACATCCTTTCTCTGGAATGTTCTTCGGTACTATATAAGGTGAAAAGATTTTCATACATGTATGTGTATCTTTGCATCTTTCATTGGAAATTATTCTATACTGGATTACTATAATACTTTATTCATTCCAGAATTCTTTATTCATTCTGGAATTAAACTCTGAATTCCGGGACTTCAAATTGTGGGATCAGAAACTGTTATTCAAAAGATTTGTTTTAGAAATTCTTGTGGACTATTTCTGAGGGACTTTGTGACAATAAAACTTGAAAGGTACTGTTTACTTATATTCTTTTGTTTTGAATCTTGCCTTATTTTTTGTGAATAAATATTGTTAATAATTTAAAGCTTATTGCCGGTTTCACTTTCATTTCTTTCTCGTTACGCCTGGCTTAATCCTCACACCAGTTAACCAGTACTTTTGCCAATAGATAACTCAAAGAAAGCTATGTTGCTGAGCTTAGGATGGAACCCGCAACCCCTGGACCTGCAGTCAGACATGCTACCTACTACACTATTGA
Organism: Anodontia alba; assembly: GCA_964016985.1. Lineage (NCBI taxonomy): Eukaryota > Metazoa > Mollusca > Bivalvia > Lucinida > Lucinidae > Anodontia > Anodontia alba. The sequence goes on along the minus strand of OZ024825.1, from coordinate 69,232,268 downwards.
GCTGGGTCTTTACCGTACTTATCTGGTTTGAACAAATCCATTTCATCACCTGCTGATATGCCTAAATGTGCTCATTTTGTGTACTTATTAATTTCTTCTACCCTGATCTACATACAAAGACAAAACGAAAGATTTGTTTGAGTTGCTATTTTTCATATACATGTATTAACCCTAGTCCTGCTGAACTGGATATACCCTGTTTTTTGCAAATAGTGTAGATCCAGATCAGTTGGCTTCTTCAGAAGCCAACTGATCTGGATCTGCACTGTTTGTCATTCAGTATGTGAATTTATATCAATAACCTGGATCAAGTAATCTGATTGGCTAAAAATTGGAAGTGGGTGTGGCATCTTAATTTATTCAGCATGACAAGGATTAAGATTCACGTAGACAATCAAATACCGTAGTACCCCTACAATTTGTTAATATTAAGTACCTTAATGAATCTAAGCCAAATTTCTGCTGTTGGCACAAAATAAGATTTAAATTCTCTATCTATGCAAAACTTTTAGCAGAATTCAATTCAAACAGAAAAGTGAAGTTTTCAGGAGCTTAAAATAGCAATCTGAAGCAGGTGTCAGATAAGAATTTAACTGACATGCCAATTCTTATCTTGGAATTGTAAAGAATAATCATGAAATATGCCTTAAAGCTACAAACCCAGATAAAGGGGCACTTAAAAAATAATTCTTCCTATTTTTGCAGGATTGCCAGGCTCATCCTATCCAGATGAATCCAGTGAGTATCCAAAAGATATTTTTTGTTGCAAAAAATAGCAAAATTTAAGGTAAATGGCCTTAAATTTTGAATAGATTATTGATAATTCTATAATTTTTGGCCTAAATTTTGCTTTTTTTGCAGCTGTTTCTTAAAACACTTAAGTGGAGTGACAAACAGCATAGACCCTGATCATACTGGTCCTTCAAGAGCAGTTTGATCTGGGTCTGCATAGTTTGCATATGCCATTTTGTTAGAAATACTCATCAGAAGCTTCCCACTGAGGTATTTCTAATGAGTACCTGCAACATGTTTTCTTTACAAAATAAGAAAAATATCTATCTGCAAACTTCTCTTTTCTGGAGCTAGATGTATGTAGTCTAACTCATTACTATACATGTATTCACACTTTCTCTAGCTGGACAGTGAAAGCTAGACAATGAATGACATAGCTCTTGATAAGAGGGGTATAATCCAGATAGCTTTATAATATAATAATAAGTACATTGTATAATCCAGATGAATATTTTTTTCTTAATTCTCCACAAAACATATGTTGTAGGTATTTATATGAAGCTCCTCCCTGAGGCACTTCTAATGAGTACCCACAACATACGTTTTCATGGGGGAATAAGAAAGTATATCTTCTTACTGAAAAAAAAGACCCCTTTAAGCCTTATCTAGAGCTATGCTTGTATGAAATGAGGTTTTGCACAAATTGGCTCAATAAGTCAAGTTGTTACATAGCTCCCTGGCATAGGTCTATATAAGGGAGGGTATCCAGTAAATATTTTTTTTTATTTCTCCACGGAAACATATGTTGTGAGTAGTCATTAGAAGCGCTTCGGCGAGGCACTTCTAATGAGTACCCACAACATATGTTTTCGTGGAGAAATAAGAACAATATCAATACTTTTGGATTGAAAAAAGTGCCTTAACTAGTGCTATGGCTCCAGATTAAGCATTTTTTTTTTCAAAAATTATTATTTTCTTACTTTTCCATAAAAAAGATGTTGTGGCATTCATTAGAGGTGCCTCACTGAGGCAGTTCTAATGAGTACCCACACTATATATGACAAAGTATGTTTTTTTGCAAAGAAATAAGAAAAAATATTCATCTGGGGCTATGGTTGTGTACAACTCCAGATAAGAGGGGGTATCAGGGCTCGAGAAACTGAAGAATCCAAATCGGTCCAGCATATTTTCGCCCCAAAAACGGAAATTGCCGAACCGATTTTCGGTAATTTCCGTAACGGTCGTTTGTTTCCATTCGGTATTATTTTTCAGTTTCAAAATACAGGGTGCTAGTTCGTTGTTAGCACAACGACTGACATACCAATATTGCTTCAACACTTGTTCAATTAATATTAACATCGGTATCTCGATTATAAACAGCAATTTTGCTCCCACCGTTCAGGCACGCCATATTTCATCTACTTTCATTTTCCCAATATCCGGGTCACTCAGTTACTGAAGAGTACTAAAGGGAAACAATCGGCGATCAAAAGCTATATTCGCGTTGTGCTGCGTTGGCCACTACATTTATGAGCCAGCGCATAACAAAACCTACAGAAGGCATTAGCGCAAACTGATCAGACTCTTCTCTGGTCGCATCTACCTATGATATATCAGATTGTATCAGACAATTAAAACAAACTTTACCTTAACTGCCTTTAATGAAATCGTTGGATCTCGGATAATTGGCAATTAAAGATAGACCAATTAGCAACAGAATAAAACATACTTGAATGCGTGATTAAGCAGGTGTACACATCCAACTGTATTACCTGACACTTGCTTTTCACACTTCAATCATATTGCAAATTACCTTTACATATCAAAAACACCGATATGCTGTCGCCTTACGCTTCACTTGATTACATAATTTTTATAAGCGGATCAAATTTCGCTGCGATAAGATAATAGAACCGCCTGTGTGGACAAATCTGATTCACCTATTTCAATAATGAGCCGGTCCAATAACTGGCCCTCGAGGTATTTTATGAATACACGCTTGGATTATCTGTGGGAAAAGGTCAGTTTGTTTACACAATTTAGCGACTTGGCGAAAATTTTCGAACCGATTTTTTTCAAAATATCGTTAAAAACTGGACCGATTTTTGATCATCCTCTGTTAGTCAAAATCGGTTCAGAAATACGAAAATCGGTTCAGAACCGAAAAACCGACATTTTCTCGAGCCCTGGGGGGTATTATTATTTTATTTACTTACTGCATGAAAACCTATGTTGTGGGTACTCATTAGAAGCCCCTCTTACAACATACATTTTCGTACAGAAAACAATTGATACTTTTCCAATGAAAAATGCGCCCTACGTGGAGCTATGGTTGAGTTACCTCTCATCCACTGTGAAGAAATAATTGAAGGAGCCAGCTGTAACTATCTGGACCTCTGTAAAAACATCATGTCTATCACTCTTGCAGCCACTAAGACTCTTCCACTCCAGCTCATAGTACTTCTTCCTGTCATACTCTACGTCTTTCTTCGGTGGATGATTACAGAAGATCCTCACTGTCTTAGCATGTAGAGACGGACCCAAACTAAACCGCAGGAACCAGCCTGAAACAAAATTCTACTAGTAAGCCACCAGAAATCCACAAGCCGAGCAATTAGCATGAAATAATATTAAACTATATTCTGAGGAAACTAAAATATTTCAAAATGTTTTCTGAAAAATTTTCACTCAGTATGCCTTACACTTCTGCCGGCTTTAAGATGAAGAGATTTTTTTTCTGTGGAGTTCCACCCTCTTCAGACGGGGTTCTGGTCTGTGAGGAATTTCGTTCTGTGAAGGAGACTACCTTCTTGTGACTTGGGACTGAGCCCTCGTGTTTGAGAATGGGAGACTCTTTCTCACAAACAGCCTTCTTGAAACTGGGCTAGAAAGCAAACAGGAAGTCACAAAAATTGTCACCCTTGTTTAAAATGGCAGAACATCCACCATGCTTTTTTTCAAAAAGTCTTGAAAAAGATATGTTGTGATTACTCATTAGAAGTGCATCCCTGAGGCACTGCTAAAGGGTATCCACAATGTGTTTTTATGGAGAAATAAGAAAAATACAGTATTTAGGATAAATACCAGGAGGCAATAACTCCTAATAGCTATCCTAAAGATTGAACAAGTCCACATAAACCTATTTATAACACAGTTTATTATAGCATTATAACACAAAAGAAGTATTATAGCATTATAACACAAAAGAAGGACCCCAAAATGTATTGATTATATACCATTTATGGTCATTTTTCCATATTGGTAAATGTCCTAAAATTTTGTACATCAAAGTTGTTGACAAAATGGCATATGCAAACAGTGCAGACCCAGATCAGACTGCTCCAGCAGGAGCTGTCTGATCAGGGACTACATTGTACACTGTTTGCCATTTCACTAAGTATTTTAAGAAACACTTGCATAAAAAGCAAAATTTAGACAAAAAAATTATGAAATAAAGTGTTCGAAATTTTAGGACATTTACTGTAATCTATAGATTTTTGTTTGGAAACAACACAGTTGTTTAGCTAACACAGTTTTTTTTTTGTTTTTTTTTTTATTTGTATCCCCGCAATAGTGTTCTAAAGAGGTTGTGGTGTACCTGCTGATGTGTCAAATCTGCTGGATGACTGACAGTGAAGACACTGATGCCATGCTCTGTAACATCTGATCTGGGTCTACACTGTTTTAGGCCTGTCTGTCCCAACAGTTATAGTAAATATGGTTGCTATTACCTTTTTCAAGTCGAAAGAGCTTTTCATGGAGATTTTCGCCAATGTTCAAAGTCAGCACTCTGACTTGTCCCACTTCCATTCTTAAAGTTCTGAAATATGTAACAGGAAACAATCTCAAACATTATGTTCTCAAACATGTTAAAGTAGTGGGACACACAAGGTTTATGAGTTTGAGTCACGATTTCACCTTTACCACTCTCTGGGCTAATTCAGCAGATGACAATTTTTTTTATTATTTTCTTCCCAGAAAACAGTGACAGTGGGAAATGGGACCCTTTTGTAGTGCTCCTACACTGCAGTACCATGGGCCAGACATACCACCAGTCATATTATACTGACATTGGTATCGCTCAGGTTTGACCAGTCTTATCTCTTCTTCCTAATGCTGAGCTACAAGTAATATAACAAAGCGAAAGAGCAGCTAGTACCAACATTAGAAAACCTTAGTATAACCTAGCTAGGCATCAAACCCACAACCTCAAACTTCAACAAAAGATGATTGTGTTTGTGTTCAGGTTTTACGGCCCAGTCAACCCAATGGGGACATGTCGAGCACGGTCAGTTTACCTAGCCACATGTTTACTGGGCAGGCTTTGTCCTCTAAGCAGTTAACCAGTATTGTGCACATTCTTTCGCCAGAAACTGACAACTGTCTTTCTTGAATCAGCGAAAGGGAGAGAATAACCGTAGAAAATATTTCATGATCAATCTCCACAAAAGAATGTTGCCGAACTCGGCGGGGGTTGAACCCGCGACCTCCTGGTCTCCAGGTAGACGGCACATCCAACTGAGCCACCGTGGCCGGCCAACAAAAGATGATGCATACCACCCTTAACACACTCAGCCAACACACACCCAGTCCTGACCCATCCCTGCCAAGCTCCATAGGGTATTAGTAGCCTGTCAGACAGCAGATCCAAGGGTTTCCAATTCAAATCCCATATATCTAAACTTCCATGGAGATTGATCATGAAATCATTTCTACGTCATTCTCCCTCTTCCTCTGAATCAAGTTGTCAGTTACTGGCGAAAGTATGAGCACAAGTACTGGCTAACTGCTCAGGAAGATGTTCTCATTAAGACCTTCAGTTTGATAAACATGGCAATGAATGGAGGCTGATCTCTAAATATCTCACAAAATATATTACGGGAAGAGCTTGATTGTATATACCTGACTGGAAAACACTATACATATGCTGGTATTGTTTATAAAGCAGAATTAGAGCTGACTGACTCATTGTATCACAATAATTACATCAGATGGATCGCTTAGGCCAAAGACAACCAGTGCTAAATATATGTGGAACATCACTGAGCTATCTGACAGTGATCTGCCCAAGCAGCACCTAGATGTGAAAACAATCACTGTATCAGAGCTGATGAAATCAAAAATGTCCTGGTGTGTCTCGAGGGCACAAATATTCTGCCGTCTATGAAAAGGACATGCTGATCGAACAGCATTTGGTTAGAATCACTAAACTGATAATCAGTCAACATTCAATGTGACTGGTGAATGATGACCAACTGCTAGCAGTTTCAGTTAATCCCAATACAGTCATCTAGCTGGGCACATTGTCGACAACACCGACTCTTCACAGTCCACACAATCTCTCATACAGCGCAATGTCACTGGTCATCCAAATGTGGCCGTCTAGCCAGTTTCAGTTAATCAGTTTTTACTATTTATAAATCAAAATGCAGTCATCTATCCAGGCACATCGTCGACAATACAGGTCATCTATCCAGGTACATCTTCACAATACAGACAGTCCACATAATCTTATCTATTCATTTTTAAGATGGTAATATCATCAGCAAAGAATTTACAAGCAATTTCCAAGTTTCATCTGTCTGTCTATGCTGAAAAACAAGTCAAACAATCCTCCTACTACCAGTAGTCAGCTTGAGGCTTTGAGGGTTCACCCAGATTTCTCTAATCAGTATGACAAAATTGAGACCCTGCGATTGGAAGGGATTACCGATTTGGCAGAAATGACAAACATGTGTTCAAGGAAGTACCAGGTCAACCCAGCTGGATGCTGAGGATAATTTGATGTTTTATGTTTATGATAATGAATGGCTCTGTGCAACAACATGCTGGACAGTCGTGAGTTGAATTCTCAAAATGGCCAGTTGAAACTTCAAGTTTGCGCAGTAAAATATCAGAAACATGTTTATGTATACTAGATTCTAATTCCAGTGAGAAATGTGTTTGTGTTATCTGCCATCAACTGCAAGTAAATATCCTCTCCTATCTATACATCTACCTCTCTATTTATCTATCTACTGATACAGAGACGATCATTTTGACAATTACCTCAGGTGTTGAGTGGGTGGCTAAATTTAGATAGAATTTAGCTTTAGCAAAAACAAAAAACAAAACAAAAAAAAAAAACTACTTTTTACTAGCTGAGCCATTTTAACTATTTACAAGAAGTTAGACAGAAGCATTCTTAAACGCATGCCTGATCCTAAAGTCTAAATCTTGAACTCTTCTGTAGTCTGGGCACTTACCACAGAAGAGGGAAGGCTAATTCACTGTGGAATAGTCCTGGGGAAAAAAAAAAGAAATTTTCAAGGCATCCGTGTATGTCGGGTACCTATGATACTCCCTTTGCCCAATTTAAAAAACAAATCTGATTCTATATAGGAACCTGTCAAATGACCCTATGTTTTTAGACCAGGGAGCCAATGGTCCCATAAGTGAAAATTCATGGCTCTTTGGCTAAACGTCTCAGAGGCTTCTCTGAATCTCAAATGTTGTGCCCTTGACACAGTTAATAATATCCTATATAAAATTAGCTGTAGCAGCACTATCAACACATGCTAACCTGTGGTCCAGTGGCCCTGACAAGTACACCGTTGTCATGTATAATGTGTGTGACACACAAATCATCTGCAACAATGGCAAAATTCATTAGCAATTATCTGTTGTAATTCAACAAAATGCAATGAAAAGAATTAAAGTCAATTAATTTGAATTAAACAATAACAAAAAATAATGTGTTAGCAATACTTTTATACCTATAACATCAGCTGGCACTGCGTTTAACCTCCAAAGACATAAAATGCACTATGTGAAAAGCGACTGCAAAAACTTCTTGTCGACCTTCACCTTGTCACAGTTTTAACACAAATTTGTCAAAACCAAGGTCATGCAGCTGCTTGCAGACGACGCTGGTGCTTTTATTTCACCAAAATGCTGACACTTCCTTCGCTAGCATGAATAAGAGTTCCAGAATTGCTGCAACACGTACAGTTCAACATTAATCAAGTGAATACTTCCCAACAGAGTCCAGAAAACCACGAATTATTTGGAAAATTGTAACCGATTAGCAACCGGAAACAGATTCCATCGGTGTAACCGGTGTTGCAGTGTCTTTTGTTACTGTCATTATATGACTGTTCTGCAATCCGTTAGCTTCTTCCACGAGAAAAGGGTCCTGCCTATCTAAGTGGAACTATTTGATTTTTGTGTATTCGTGAGAGCTAGTTAATTGAGTTTACGATTACAAGATAGATTTATCAAATTCGCTTCAGAAACTTACTTCCAATGCCAGGACCGATGCAATTGGAGTCAGTTAACAAGGATTTACTTGCATATATTATCAGTTGAGACTTTTTATCGAGCTTTTTATTTTCCTCTGGCGCTTCATCATTAACAAAACAAAAATCCATTTATGAAAGCCCCATTTCAAGCTGAAGTAGTTTACCATCCCCTTTCCAGACAGACACAAATCCCTTTCCAGACAGATATATTTGAATCCCTTCCCAGATTTTGTTTTTACCATGAAATAGGCCTACACCCCATTCCAGACAGGCTCTGAAATTAAATGCTTATATCGGGAAAATTACATATTCATCTTGGTTTTCAAATTGACCTTTCTTATTTTCGTGCCGACGCGTGCACTTCATGTAATCCCCTTTATGGGGTGTCTGGAGTACCAGGCAGATTCAGACTCGGATGCCATTTATGAGAGGCTTTAATTATTATCATCTAAAATCAGTAATACATGATCTAGTCACGCCTCTGTTCTCATGTGTCGATTTTTAGGGGGTTTTTTTTAGTGAGTTTTTACATAGCGACGGTGGTTTTGATTAGAGATATATCTTTAATTGAATTAAATATATCTTTAATTAAAAAACCTCAAACCAAGTTCTCTTCCATTCTGCCTAACTAAAGGTCATTAACTGAATTACAGTTAACCTTAAATCAATTAAAGACTATTGTTTCATAATAAAAGATCGCATTTAATCTACATGGAGACATCTTAAATTCATTAAAAGACACCTTTAATTCAACTGAAGCCATCCTTTTCTAAGCACAAATCAATGTGCCTGACTGAATACAAGAATACTTTGAAAGTACCTTAAGTTACAAATTTAAAATCTTTAATTATGAAATAATAAAAATATATCTTTAAATTGAATTAGAAACATCTGTAGTGCAATTAAATATACCTTAAAGGCATATCGCTTCTGGGTTGTTCGTCAGTCTGTTCATTCATCCCTCCGTTCGTTCGTTCGTTCGTTCATCCGTTCGTTTTTCTTTTCAGCTCACCTGAGCCGAAGGCTCTGGATGAGCTATTGTGATCACTTACCGTCCGTCGTCCGTCCGTCCACACCTTTGAACGACTTCTCCTCTGAAACCCCTGGGCCAATTTTCTTCAAACTTCACGTGGAGCCCTCTGTTAAAGGGGGATTGAAAATTTGTTCAAATGGTCATGATCCGTTAATCAAGATGGCCGCCATGCCCATATATGTTAAAAAACACTTAAAAATCTTCTTCTCCAGAACCAAGAAAGCTTCAAGGCTGAATCTTGGTATATAGCATCATGGCCCCAAGGTCTACCAAGTTCCAGAACCAAGAAAGCTTCAAGGCTGAATCTTGGTATATAGCATCATGGACTCAAGGTCTACCAAGTTTGTTCAAATGATGACCCTAGGTTCAAACTTCATGTGGAGCCCTCTGTTAAAGGAGGATTGAAAATTTGTTCAAATGATCCGTTAATCAAGATGGCCGCCATGCCCATATATGGTAAAAACACTTAATAATCTTCTCCAGAACCAAGAAAGCTTCAAGGTTGAATCTTGGTATATAGCATCATGGACTCAAGGTCTACCAAGTTTGTTCAAATGGTGACACCCTGCGTTGACCTTTGACCTTTTTACGACAAGGTCAAATTGCGTCCCCATGCATTTGTATGAGGAAATGTTGAAAAGTCATTTTCTCAAAATGTATTAAAGACCAATGGCTGAAACTTACAATGAGTGATTTAAGTAGTAAACATTTTAGTTATAATCAAAATTTTGTCCCTTGGGGGTTATCTGCCCTTGCCCCTGGACTATATACATGTATAAAATTGTGTAATTTTTAAATGGCTTCTTCTCTGTGCCCGATTGAGCAATTTTCACCAGACTTCACATGGGGCCTTCTGTCGAAAGTGTATTGCCAATTGTATGGTTCCGCGCCGTTGAACAAGATGGTCGCCATACCCATATATGGTAAAAAACACACTTAAAAATCTTCTTCTCCAGAACCAAGAAAGCTTTGGGGCTGAATCTTGGTATATTGCATCGATGACTCAAGGTCTACCAAGTTTGTTCAAATGATGATCGTAGGTTGACCTTTGACCTTTTTACGGCAAGGTTAAATTTGCATCCCCATGCATTTGTATGGGGAAAATGTTGAAACGTCTTTTTCTCAAAATGTATTAAAGACTAATGGCTGAAACTTACAATGTGTGATTAAAGCAGTAGTAAAACATTTTAGTTATAATCAAAATTTTGTCTCCTGAGGGTTATCTGCCCTAGCCCCTGGGCTATACATGCATAAAATTGTGTGATTTTTAAATGTCTTCTTCTCTGAAACTACTTGAGCAATTTTCACCAGATTTCACTTGGGGCATTCTGTTGAAAGAGTATTTCCAATTTGTCCAAATGGTTCCGCGCTATTAAACAAAATGGCTGCCATGTCCATATATGGTAAAAAACACTTAAAAATCTTCTTCTCCAGAACCAAGAAAGCTTTGGGGCTGAATCTTGGTATATATCATTGCTGTCTCAAGCTCTACCGTTTATTCAAATGATCGTAGGTTGACGTTTGACCTTTTTACGGCATCTCTATAGATTTGTATGGGGGGAATGTGTTTAAGACTAATGGCTGAAACTTACAATGTATGATTAAAGTAGTAAAACTGTTCAGTTAAGATCAAAATTTAGCCCCCCCCCCCCCCCCCCCCCCACCCCCACCCCAAGGGGTTATCTGCCCTTGCTCCTGGGCTATATACAGGTATCAAATCATGAAATCTTTAAACGTCTTCTTCTCTGAAACCGCTTGACCCATTTTCTTCAGATTTCACATGGAGCCTTCTGTTGATAATTTGTTCAAACGGTTCTGTACCATTGAACAAGATGGCTGCCATGCCCATATATGGTAAAAACACTTAAAAAACTTCTTCTCGAGTACCAAGAAAGCTTTGAGACTGAATCTTGGTATACAGCAGCAGGGACTCAAGGTCTACCAAGTTTGTTAAAATTATGAGACTAGGATGGCCTTTGACCTTTTTATGGTATGGTCAAATTTGTGTCCTAGTTGCTGTGGCAATACTGGAAGAATTTTGCATGACATTTGCAAATATGCAATAGCTGGTTTTATCAGGTGAGCGAATTGTGGCCCATGGGCCTCTTGCTGACGCGTAGCATAACTTGAACCGCGCACGCCATGGTTTTGAAATTCAAAGGTAGATTACCTAATATTATTTTGGGAACTCCATGAAAAAATTGATAGAGTTATGGCCCTTTGTGGTTCTGGCCAATATGGCCAGCAAGATATCTCAAAAAGTATTTAAGCGAGGGTCTTGAAGATTACCTGATTAGATTTTGAGGGAATTCCGAGAAAAGTTGATAGAGAGAAATGGATGATGTGTAGATAATCTGTATAGATTTTGAGATAATTATGTGAAATATTGACGGAATTATTGCCCGTTGTGAGTTATACCCGGTGCAGCTTTGGCATTTTGTTTGGACAAGCGTATGTTGGGGACATAGTGCTTTACAAACACATTTCTGTTTCTCCTATTTTTTCTTTTTTTTTCCATTTTTATGGTCTCTAATTTTACAGTGTATTTTTTGTATAGACATGTCGATATGATTTAAGGGTTGATGAACGAGACCATTTTCAAGTTCTGCTATATTGGTAGTAAAGAGATGTGGCGGTCTGGCTGAGTCATGGCGGGGGCTGGGATTCGGTGGGGACGTCGATATTCATGCCATATCCTTGGTCTCTTCTATCTTTGGTGTTTTAATAGGATGGAAGAAATATTACAACTTTTCATCTGAAAGTGTTTATTTTTACAATCTTGGAGGTTACAAACTCTTACGTTTCCAATGGCAGTCAAGGGGGTGTTGATGTCCCCATTGGAGTCTCAGTTTACTCTGAATGTCTAAAGATGATGGTTTCTAACGCGATACATGTTAAATAAAACTGCTCCGTATGCAATGTTCAAAATGAAGTGATTAGAAAGCATCAGCTGCTTAAAGGAGAATAAATGCCAAATAATTAGCATAAAAATAAATTGTTCTGAAATTGTGCTTTGAATTACAATTTAATGTACCATAAGGCATAACTTGTAAATAATGTTTTTTATGGTAAGTTTTCTTTTCTTTATTTGTCATATAAATAAGTTAAGATGTTTTTACTGCTCATTTTGCCAGCCTTGTGGTGCCCTGCTGTTGCCTCAGACATTTACTGAAAAATTACATTAGTTTATTAGAGACAAAGTAGGTGGTGGATGAACAAGTTACGTTATTCTCGCATAACTCCAAGATTTAACATTAGCATCCAAAAGACGTGTTTATTTCACTTTGTCAAAAATAAAAAAAAAATACAATATAATTTGTCTTCAGGATGTACATATTAGTAATAAAATGAAAAAAAAAATGTAAAGAATAAATTGGGGTATATTGCTTACTTTAGTTCATGCAGTACAAGCAATCGTGGTATAATGACCTTAATAGATAATAACTTTGAACAGAAGATTGAATAAGTTAAGGCAGATAAAAATGAAACTATTTATTGATGAATATTACTATACAGGAAAGAAAAAAAACTTTGGTAAATGTTTATGGACCTAACCAAGATAATCCACAATTTCATAGAACTCTATTCCATAACATATTAGAATTCGATAACGACCAAATTATAATGTGTGATATTAGAATTTTGTATTAAATCCGGATATTGATTGTGAAAACTATTTGCATATCAATAATCCAGACAAGTTATGCTAGACTTCTTAGAGGAAAACAAAATGTTAGATGTTTGGAGAATTATGAATGAAGATAAAAACAACAACAACAAAAAAAAAAAAACAGTTTACATGACGAAGATCAAATCCCGTTAGAAAGCAAGCCATACTTGACTTTTTCTCATTAGTGATAACATATCTCATTTTGTTACTGATACAAAAATAATCCCAGGTTTCCGTACTGATCACAGTGGTACTTTATTAAATTAAAACTTCAAGAGGGTGTCAGGGGTCCTGAATACTGGAAATTCAATAGCACGTTATTAAAAGATAAAAAAAAATGTTAAAATAGTTAAACAAACAATTAATGAGGTAAAGCGAACTTATGTTATAAATGAAAAGGATTTAGAAATAGCTGATAATAAAGAAACTCTTGAACTTAGTATAAATGACCAGTTATTTTTGTCAGCATTACTCATGATTATAAGAGGGAACAGTATTAAATACAGTTCTGAAAAAAAAAAATCTAAAATTGAAGAAAGCAATCTTGAGAAAGAAATCAATATATTGGAGCAAGAAATTAATGATAGTCTTAAAAATATAAGCCAAGAAAAACTTCAACTTTAAGAACAAAAGAAAACAAATTTGGTAAATATAAGAAATGCAAACAACTGAAGAAGTAATGCTTAGGTCAAAATGCAGGTATCAAGATCTAGGCGAGAAACCAGCAAAATACTTTTTAAAACTTTGAAAGTAGAAATTATACAAGTAAAACAATAAACAAATTGATTGATGAAGACGGTAAAGAATATACAGAAAGTACTGATATTGGGAACCTTCAAAAATAATTTTATAAGAAGTTGTATTCAAAAAATACAGAAGTAAATGAAGATGACATAGAACACTGTTAGGAAAAAATTCTGATAAGTTGTCTGATGCAGGAGCTGAAGATTTGGAGAAATTGAATATACAGAAACATTTCAAGCTCTGGAAAATATGAAAAATGAAAAGAGCTCAGGACAAGATAGATTCACTGCAGAATTTTTCATTTCTTTCTGGGTTGATGTAGGACATTTTTATCTTAAGATCTTTAAATTATGCTTATAGAAATGGATCCCTTTCTGTAACACAAAAATTTGGTATCATAACATGTTTACCAAAGCCAAATAAGAATAGACACAATTTGATAAATTGGAGGCCAATTTCATTAATAAATGTTATCTATAAATTGGCCTCATCAGTTATAGCTAACAGACTCAAGAAAGTTTTGATTTCAGGGAGATTTCTGGGAAAGAATATAAGGCTAACATATGATGTATTATATGAGACAAAAAATGAAGAATTACCAGGACCCAGGACTTGTTTTATCTGTTGACTTCGAAAAGACATTTGACACAGTGTCATGGGAATTTATTAACAAAACATTAGTTTATTTTATCTTTGGCCCATCTATACGGAATCGATAAGTTCATTCCATTCTGGAGCTGAGTCATTTATTATACAGAATGGTTATATGTCAGAATTTTTTTTTTTTTTTTTTTTTTTTTTTTTTTTTTTTTTTTTTTAAGACGTGGGTGTAGGCAGGGTGATCCAATCTCACCTTATATATTTATTTTGCGTATAGAAAGTTTGGGGAAAATGATCAGAAAAAAAAAACGGAGATAATAAAGGCATTGAAATAATGTTAAAAATTATAAATCAAGTCAATATGCTGACGACACTCAGATCTTTAAAGATGGTAGTGAAAACAACCTACATACAGCATTGTCAGTTCTAAATAAATTTGATAAAATATCTGGTTTAAACCTCAGAAATCCGGATGTGTCAAAATTATGATCTATACTGGACTCAAGGATCCTGCAAAATATTAGGTGTTAATTTTTCAAGTGATGTATTTGATATTTTTTAAATAAACAAAAATGAAGTTTTGAATAAAATAGAAAATAAATTTGCTCATTGGTCTAAAAGAAGGTTAACTTTGCTTGGTAGAATTACTGTGATTAAATCACTAGCTCTGTCTAAACTTATGCATTTGTTTTTAGCTCTGTCCAAATTCAAAAATAGAAGAGATCACTTCAGGAACTCAGGGATGAAAGATTAAATTTCCGAACTTAACCTGGCTCTGATATTCAGGCTCATATAAATTTACCATTTCACTTTTACAGTCAGAACATTACTGCATCTGTACAAAATGGTATATTACAGTTAAAGGAGAGAAAAAAAGCCTTACGCAATGTTACGTAAACGCCCGCAAAACAGGGTTCCCTGACTCTCTGCACTTGAAATAACTGACCATTACGTGTGAAAGCATACGTGACCGATATAAATGTATGTTCCCTTTTTGTCCCCGACGTTAGTGGAATGATTCAAAGGTGGGGGTGGGGGTTGGGTGGAGGGGGTCCCTTTGACTCGAAATGTCATTTACATTGGAAATTTTGGATAAATCTGATGGATTTCGGACACTTTTCCTTCTACTTCTCTTCAAAAAGTCAACAAATTTCAAGTTACCACCTGTAAATGTTGTAAACTTGCTGGGTGAGTGATAAACAGTGTTCTGCGACGTCTTATCTGGGTCTACACTGTTTGCTCAGGCCTGTCTGTCCGAATACGTAGAGTATGTACGGTAATATGATTAAATCGAACCTCCCCGGAAATCCTCCTGGACTTACTTTTTAAAATATTTTTGAAACAAGCAATTGTTTTACGAGGTGAAACATACATCTATTACCAATTTTGCTGCTCTCGTCACTCATAAAACATCTCGTCACTCATATCCACTAGCGTTAATCATTCTTTCCGATAATTTTAGCATTTTCCCGTTTTTGTTGGTTGCATTGATGGTTTGCATTGTTATGATTGTAATACGTATGCCAAATGACGGCGTCTGTCCAATTCAAGTCGTTACGCAAGATGCAAATATGGCTGAAAACATTAATTTTAATGGGTAAATCGTCCAAAATGGCACTGAATTCGGAGCGATTGTCACCAGAATGAAACAAATTCCAGGAAACGTAGTTATATTTTGACGTAAATTTTGGTGCTGGGTTGTATGGAATTTAATTTCGCACAGTATAGCATTCTCCGATTTTGAAAATAACGCCCTCCTAGACGACAAAAGCCCCAGATTTTCGACAACCCACCTGAAACAGCCACCTTTTTAGCTCGCACTACTCATGTCCGGATATTCACGTCACTTATTTCTTTGCATAACAAATAGCCATGAGTGACGAGATTACTGCCCATGTCTTATATCTCCCACTACTTGATGCTTAAGAGTGACACAATGTGTCCCACACTTTGACCTCAAATATAAATCAGCACATATTTCATGACCTTGTGATTTTGTTTAATATCTTCTAGTTAATTTAATGGATTAACATCATAGTTGATATAATGGATTAATGTGACGCATCAGATTGACCTCTCAATTATAGATAGGTCAGTGACCTATATTTTATGGTCCAGCGATTTTGCTTCATGTCTTGAAGACTATTTATCCGAGAAAAGTTGTACTTGGAATGATAAATCAGTGTCACTCAGAGATTGACCTTAAAATTATATGTGGGTCAGTGACCTATATTTCATGGTCCATTGATTTTGTCCTATATCATTGTCAGTGACTTAAAAATATTTTATAATTAAGAAATGGCGCATGCCGGTGGTATTCGTGACCCTCTGGGCCCTTGCTCTAGTGGAAACAGGTGTTTTTGTCCTGGTCTGAAGATGTGCATGTGCTTTTGGGATTATCCTCCCATAATTTTTCATCAACTTTTTTTCACGTTTTCGACGTTTTTCAGGTCCGATTAGTAGTAAAACAGATACCCTGTGGTAACTCGTCCTACAGTTTTCCATCCATCATTTTTAAAGTATGCATACCTGTTCTAAATGGTCTGAAGATGTGCGTGTGGTTTTTTGGGTTATCCTCCCATTATTTTTATCAACTTTTTCTACTTCATCACGAAAACATGCCTATATAATTTTGACCCCCTTAAACCCCATTTTTATATTGTAAAACTGGGGTTTACAGGGGTATACGTTATTTTTCTTATTTCTGCTCAAAAACATAAATTGTGGGTAGTCGTTAGAACCGCCTCATCGAGGCGGTTCTAACGAGTACCCACAATCTATGTTTTGAGTAGAAATATGAAAAATATCAGCATTTGATCTGAAAATTTTCATTTTTTGGTTGTAAAATTTTCAGTATATTTGAATAGGCGTGTTTTCGTAATGATTTTAGTTTTTTCCAGGTCCAATTAGTATTGGAATAGATACCTTGTGGGCGCAACTCCTCTTGGAATTTTTCTACTGATCATTTGGAAACTATGCATATTTGTTTTACATCGTCTGAAGATGTGCGTGTTGTTTTGGTGTTATCCTCCTAT